>JAESUZ010000830.1:0-200972 GCA_017311185.1 Proteles cristata cristata
TTTATTGTCAAATTAGTTTCCACATAACACCCAATGCTCATCCCCACAAGTGTCCTCCTCCATGCCCATCCCTCCTCCCCCCCACATCCATCAGTCCTCAGTTTTTGTCAGCATTCAAGAGTCTCTCATGGTTTGCCTCTCTCCCTTTCCCCCACCATTTCCCCTCTTCTTCTCCCCCACGGTCCTCCGTTAAGTTCCTCCTAATCCTCCTCTACGTGCAAACATATGATATTTGTCCTTCTCTGCCTGCCTTACTTCGCTAAGCATAATACCCTCAAGGTTCATCCACGTTGCTACACATGGCCAGATGTCATTCTTTCTCATTGCCATGTAGTATTCCATTGTATAGATAAACCACATCGTCTTGATTCATTCGTCCATTGATGGACACTTAGGCTCTTTCCATGTTTTAGCTATTGTACAGCAACAGTTTCTAACTCCCTCCCCTACCCCAGTGTTGCTCCCTGGATACAGACTCCAAGATGGGTCATTGCAAGCAGAAGGTTTACTGGGGAACGCTCAGGAGATACACCTGTAAGAAGTGAGGAAGACAGGTGTGGCAAATAGACTCTAAGATGTCTGCCATGTCCTAATGTTCTCGCTTTCATGTTACCCCTCTCCTTGAGTGAGGATGCGACTGGTGAGTTGCTTCTATTGCATGGAATACAGCAAAAATGAGATGTTATTCCTGCAATTACTTTATATCATGTCTGAGTCTGTCTTGCTAGCAGACATGTTTAGAGACTCTCCTTGCTGGCTTGACTGTAAGTGGCCATGTTAGAAGAGCCTACATGAAAGAAACAGTGAGCCATGTCTAGGAATTGTTGGTGGCCTCTCAGCACTGAAGACAGCCTCTGACCAACAGTCAGCCAGAAGCTGAGGTCCTCAGTCCTTCAACCACAAGGAAGTGAATTCTCTCACAACTGGAGTGAGCTTGGAAGTGGATTTTTCCCCAGTCAAGTCTCCAGATGAGAATGCAGTCTGGTCAACAATTGGATTGCAGTCCGAGCAGAGGACCCAGTTAAAATGTGCCCGGACTCCTAACCCATGGACACTGTGAGGTGATAAATGTGTGGTTTTTTTTAAAACCATTAGGTTTGCAGTAATGTGTTATGCAGCAATAGGAAATTAATAGAGTATGATTAGGCAGAGGGAGAAGTGACCAGCAACATGGTTACAATAGAGGCTTCAGCCAATCCTTCAACAAGCTTAGGAGCTGAGGTTGTCCCTGGTTCAGATAAGGTGGCTGGGCTTTGTATCTCCACATTAGCCAGTCATGGCCATGGGTGCTCTCTGGGAGAGGGTCTACTCTTGGGAAAGGCAGTTCCCTGTGGCTGGGGGCAATTCCCATCGAAGGGATCAGCTTTGAGCCTTCAAAAGCCAATGTTTCCAGAAGCCGAAGATGGGAATGTGAGCCGTGAGAGAAGACTTAATGAACCCACAGGATATCCACCACACCCTCTCCAGTCCGTTGGCTGTACTGTAGCTTGAATGAATACCCAAAATGCAAACCTGATACTGTCGGTTCCTGACAAAGATGCTTTTTTTTTTTCTTTCATAGGTTATTGTCAAGTTGGTTTCCATACAACACCCAGTGCTCATCCCCAACAAGTGCCTCCTCCATGCCCATCACCCCCCCTTCCCCTCTCTCCCACCCCCATCAGCCCTCAGTTTGTTCTCAGTGTTCAAGAGTCTCTCATGGTTTGCCTCCCTCCCTCTCCCCAACTATTTTTTCCCCTTCTCCTCCCCTATGGTCCTCTGTTAAGTTTCTCCTGATCCACTTACAAGTGAAAACATGTCGTATCTGTCTTTCTCTTCCTGACTGATTTCACTCCGCATAATACCCTTGAGTTCCATCCACGTTGTTACAAATGGCCAGATTTCATTCTTTCTCATTGCCATGTAGTATTCCATTGTATAGATAAACCACATCTTCTTGACCCATTCATCCGTTGATGGACACTTAGGCTCTTTCCATGTCTTGGCTGTTGTTGAGAGTGCTGCTATGAACATTGGGGTCCATGTGCCCTATGCATCAGCACTCCTGTATCCCTTGGGTAAACCCCTAGCAGTGCTATTGCTAGGTCATAGGGGAGTTCTACTGTGAATTTTTTGAGGAACCTCCACACTTTTCCAGAGGGGCTGCACCAGTTTACATTCCCACCAACAGTGTAGGAGGGTGTCCGTTTCTCCACATCCTTGCCAGCATCTAGAGTCCTCTGATTGGCTCATTTTAGCCACTCTGACTGGTGTGAGGTGTTATCTCAGTGTGGTTTTGATTTGTATTTCCCTGATGAGGAGGGACGCTGAGCATCATTTCATGTGTCCATTGGCCATCTGGATGTCCTCTTTGGAGAAGTGTCTGTTCATGGTATAAATGCTTTTAAATGGCTTTTTATTATCCTTAGGATAAAGCCAGACTCTTTATTTTTTATTTTTATTTATTTTTAAGTGTATTTATTTTTATTTAATTATTGAGAGAGAGATTGAGAGAAAGAGAGAAAATCCCAAGGAGGCTTCACCCTGTCAGCACAAAGCCCAATGCGGGACTCAAAGTCATGAACTGTGAGACCATGACCTGAGCCGAAGTCAGATGCTTACCTGACTGAGCCACCCAGGCGCCTCAAAACCAGACTCTTTAAACCAGGACCTTCTGTGGTTTGACCTCCACCTTCCTCTCATCTCTCACCCTGCTCCTCTTTCTGTCTCTCTAACTCTGCCATCCAGTCATAACAAACCTTTCACGTCCAGGCCTTCAAACAAGCTGTTCTCTCTACACTATTCCCTGTCTTTCAGCCACTCTTCCAGCTTGTCCTTCAACAAGCTGTCACTCTTCAAGAGGTCACTTCAACATCTTGCTCCTCCTGGAGGTATTTGCTGGACCTCTGAGCTATATATTCCTAGACTGTCCAGATGATTATATTCATCTTGTTGTTCTACAGTTTGTTAAATATGTTTTTACGGAGAAAGGAGATCATAAAGGCAAGAGCAGCCTAGAGCCCACAAAAGCCCTAATATAGCCTTGTCTCCATGAACATTTTCATAACCCACTTCACTTTTGTACCACTTCTAACCAGATAGAATTAACCACTGCTTTGTAACCTTACCATGGCCATGTGTCTTTTTAATTAAAATTATTATTATATTTTACTTTATTTGTTTTTACATATCTGTATCTTCACACTAAGTGTAATGTTCTTGGAGGCAGTGTTCACATCACTTAGCATAGTACCTTGTCTTCCTCTTTTCTTTCCTTCCTTTCTCCCTTCCTTCTTTCTTTCCTTTATTCTACAGTGGTGAGCAAAATCCAACACAATCCCTGTCCTCATGGAACTGAAAGTCTACATAGAGCTCAGTCAGTGTGTGTGACTAAACAAGTAAATGAAATGGTGGCTCTGGCAAGCTCATCATCTCCTTTCTGAGAACAAAGGCTGCCCCTCTGTACATGGAGGAGTTTGCATTTGTGGCTGTGAGATTTTTGATTTGGACACCATTCTGACTCGGGAACCATATGCTCTTTAATATTATTAGGGCTTCCTCATTTTTAGGAGAGGAATCAGATTTGGTCTCTCAGTTGACAATCTATGATTTACTAAAGAACCGTTTTTTGTCTTCCATTTTCTTGAGCTGTATACTCCAGAATATGGTAGCTTTGCATATAGAGGTGGCAAAACATCATCAGGATTCAGTGTACACTAACAAGCATAATCTGAGACATGCATTCTCAAGATGGTGGAAATTGTTCTTAGTGGCAAGAAAAAAAAGTTTATATGTTACAGTGGTCCATAGTCCTCCAAAGGACCACTGCACATAAACAGATAAAAAGTATAAGTATGGTATTAACATTTTCTGGATGTGCTTTTAGGAAAAGATGTCTAAAAAGTCTCAGTAATGGGGAAAAAAACAGGTCAAGAAACACTGATCCCAGATAGGCTTTTTATTTTGAAGGCATGGGATGAACCAGTTTGATCACTAGATCATTTTCTTCACTGTTTATTCTGATGCTGAGGGGATTTCTTCCACTTGCAAAGGTTTGCTCCACTAAATATCCTTGTTGGGGAAGTTTTCTATGCTAGCAGAAATGTGCTATAAACTTGACAGTCAGTATAACAGCAAAATGGGGTTTATGTCTTCTGCCTACTGCCTTTGACAAACACTCTGGGTAATTAGAGAGCAGTCAATCATCAACCTCACCTTTCATTTTTAATTTAATGATCCTGTAATGTGTCACAAGGGAGCACACTGTGAGGTGATATGTACTGGAAATAAAATGGTGTAAAGCAAGTGGAAATACAGCTGTCATCCACTCCAAGTCCTTAACAAAAACTGCGATGAAACTGGAAAGATAGAAGTGTCTGAAAACCAAGTCACTTTAAAAAAAATGAGGTGAAATGGTGATACCTGGATTTGTTTCATAGAAGAAATGTAAATGCAGGTAACTTTTGTGGGTTTTGGGGGGGAGTGGTTTCACCTTCCATGTTTTCCACAAGGACTAACCAATACAAATATGACCTATTAAAGAATACAGTGAGTTCTTGCACTTTGAATGATCCATGATCAGATTCTAGTTGTGAATATCACCAAGTGAAATTTGCACATTTATCAATCCCGGATAAGGAACAAAGAATGGGAGCGAACCCAGCTTGAGAACCAAAAAGAGTAAAAAAAAAAAAAAAAAAAAAAAAAAGCCCTCAGAGTCCAGATTCCCAGTCCTTATTTCAAAATCATGGGTCTCCTTTACATAATAGTTTATTTCCCATTTTACATCTTGTTTTCCTTAATAAAAAAATACTGCATATCTAGTTAACTCAATTATATAAACAAATGCACAGATTTTCCCTCTTCTTTCCTACTATCTTTCCTTTGCTCCTTCCTTCCTTTCTGCCTCAAGAATTTATTGAATGTCCACTCTGTGTAAGATATCATACTAGGTTCAGGAAATGTAAGCAGAGGAAGACTATTTTAGAAGGGGCCCATTCATTATTTATGACAAGATTAGGTGTATTACTAAGAATGCCATTCTATTTTAGGGAATTTGGGGTTGAATGAATGAATGAATGAATGATTTCTAGTTGATATTTACTGGGTTATTTTGCTCTTTATAGCATTGTTTAAAAAAGAATTTTATAACAGTTATGGGTACAGATTAAGAACCACCTTAGAGGGGCGCCTGGGTGGCTTAGTCGGTTAGGCATCCGACTTTCGTTTAGGTCATGATCTCGCGGTTCGTGGGTTCGAGCCCCGCGTCGGGCTCTGTGCTGACTGCCAGCTCAGAGCCTGGAGCCTATTTCAGAGTCTGTATCTCCCTCTCTCTCTGACCCTCCCCTGCTCACACTGTCTCTCTCTCTCTCCTAGAAATAAATAAAAATATTTAAAAAAAAACACACCTTAGAAAGCATGTTAGTGTCTTCTTTCTTGTAGCACAGTGGGTGCAGTGGCAGGGCTCAAAAGGTTGGTGCCAGTCTACTGGGCAGTAGGGGAGAGTTTTACCAGTAATGAAATGACCACTGTGTTCCTTGGTGTAATTTTTCCAGAGTTACTCCTTGATGTCATTTATATTTTTTGAAAATTAGTGATTATATGACAATAATATGGAGGGGGGTGTTGGATGAAGGGAGATATTTAATCAGCCCCAAAGAGAGCGATCCTAGTTTTCTTCTCAGTGTCTGATGTCTTTTGACCCAGCCTGAAAGTAGGTTCCCAGAACAACAGGGCTAGATCACATCCAAGACCACCGGAAAGGGTAGAGCATGAGCTCCTGGGCATGGCATAGAACAAAGGTGAACACCAACCACCATGGGCAGGCAGGCCTAGAAGTGCCGCTGTCAGGTGCCTCGGTATAGTGAACAAGTGGCCCTTATTCGGAAAATTTAGCAAAAGTCCAGTTAAGACTGATGTCTTAGTCACTTCCTGGACTCCATTTGTCATCCTAAACCATTAATTCACAGCCCACCATAATTAGTAAACAACGAAGTATTGTGGCAGCATTCAGTTTGTATCAAGGTTGCATTTGAAAACGTCTAAGGTTGAATCGGATAAACTTCCTGCTATGCAATCATTTTTGATCTACAAAAATGGCAGAGCCTATGGCTCAAGCTATTAGTTTGCTAGCCACTTCCTTGGAATTTAGGAAAGATGTTCCCCATATAAATATGCCATACTTTGTAGGACACCCTTCAGGGCAGCTCATAGGAGCATATTAACCCATGACATAGCTTACATATTGTACATTTATGATACAAAATATTAGAAGACAAACTGTTAAAATGCCAGCAATTTAATGAAAACAGGTGATTTCATAAGAACTAGCTGTGATATTTTTTTCTCAGTGTTTGAGGAAAATCAGGTTTCCCTCCCACCCCTAGTTTTTAAATTTAATTTAAATTTTAGTTAATTAATATGCAGTGCAATATTGGTTTCCAGAGTAGAATTCAGTGATTCATCATTTACATACATCATCCAGTGCTCATCACAAATGTCTTCCTTAATACCCATCACCCATCTAGCCCATCTCTCACCTGCCTCCGCTCCATCAACCTTCAGTTTGTTCTCTATCATTAAAAGTCTCCTGTGGTATGTTTCCCTCTCTTCTCTTCCCCCACCCTTCCCATATATTCATCTGTTTTGTTTTTTAAATTCCACATATGAGTGAAATCATATGGTATTTGTCTTTCTCTGACTTATTTCATTTAGCATAATGCATTCTAGCTCCATCCATGTTGTTGCAAATGGCAAGATTTCACTCTTTTTGATGGCTGAGTAATATTCCATTTATATATATATATAACATCTTCTTTATCATCAGCCAATGGACATTTAGGCTCTCTCCATAGTTTGGCTATTGTTGATAATGCTGCTATAAACATTGGGGTGCATGTACCCCTTCGAATCTGTATTTTTATACACTTGGGGTAAATACCTAATAGTGCAGTTGCTGGATCATAGGGTAGTTCTATTTTCAGTTTTTTGAGGAACCTCCACACTGTTTTCCAGAGTGGCTGCACCAGTTTGCATTCCCATCAATAGCATAAGAGGATTCCCTTTCTCCGCATCCTCACCAACACCTGTTTTTCTTGTGTTACTAATGTTAGCCATTCTGACACGTGTGAGGTGGTAGCTCATCATGGTTTTGATTTGTATTTCCCTGATGATGAGTGATGTTAAGCCTCTTTTCGTGTGTCTGTTACCATCTGAATGTCTTCTTTGGAAAAGTGTCTATTTTATGTCTTCTGCCCATTTCTTAACTGGGTTATTTGCTTTTTGGGTGTTGAGTTTGATAAATTCTTTATAGATTTTGGATATTAACCCTTTATCAGATATGTCACTTGCAAATATCTTCTCCTGTTGTATAGGCTGACTTTTGGTTTTGTGGATTGTTTCCTTTGTCATGCAGAAACTTTTTATTTTGATGAAGTCCCAATAGTTCATGTTTGCTTTTGTTTCCCTCACCTTTGGCAACGTGTCTAGTAAGAAGTTGCTCTGGCTGAGATCAAAGAGGTTGCTGCCTGTGTCCTTCTCTAGGATTTTGACGGTTTCCTGCCTCACATTTAGGTCTTTCATCCATTTTGAATTTATTTTTGTGTATGGTGTAAGAAAGTGGTCTGGTTTCATTCTTCTGCATGTCGCTGTCCAGTTTTCCCAACACCATTTGTTGAAGAGACTGTCTTTTTTCCATTGGATATTCTTTCCTGCTTTGTCAAAGACTAGTTGACCATCTAGTTGTGGGTCTGAGGAAAAGCAAGTTTTAATGGAAGAATAAGAAAGTCCATGGAACTAGCACAGAGGATGCCTAGACACTCTGAAGATCTTTAAAGGATGTTGATCCTGGCTCATTAAAGATTAGGTCTATATTCACGGTCTTGGCTTTACCACCATCCACTTGTTTCCTAACTCTTTGCATCCTGGCATCCATCCCCATAACCTGAAGGAAACTTCTCCCTCAAAGGTCACTGGTGAATTTTCAGTTGTCAATGTCACAGCTTCCTGGTGCTCACCCTCCTGAATCTCTTAGATGCATTTTCCAGTGTAGGGCACCCTGCCCTCTTTGACACACTCTTTCTTCTTGACTTTACTGTGATATGGTCTTATCCTTTTTTTTAATTTTTTTTTTTAATTTATTTCTAGGAGAGAGAGAGACAGCGTGAGCAGGGGAGGGTCAGAGAGAGAGGGAGTCACAGACATGAAACAGGCTCCAGGCTCTGAGCTGGCAGTCAGCACAGAGCCCGACGCGGGGCTCGAACCCACAAACCGCGAGATCATGACCTAAGTGAAAGTCGGACGCTTAACCGACTAAGCCACCCAGGCGCCCCTGGTCTTATCCTTTTATTCCTCCTCCTCTCTCTCTGACTGTTCTGAAGGAAGACTGAGAAGTTGAGAGAGAAGGAAATAAGCAGGTAACAAACTGAGTGATTTTTGTGTAGTGTAGTTGAGCTCTGAGTAGTGAAAGAAAGAAGAGAATTGAGTCTTGTGCATAATGAAAGTGATTGAGAAAATACTTGGGGTTAATGGTTCTCTCTGCTGACCACCAATAGGTTGGTTTGCTATCTAGAAAAGCCTTGGAGTAAGGGAAAGAAGTATGCAAGTAGTCGTTGTATGTGAATGATTAGTTGCTTCACATAGTGGCGGAGAGCACCAGGACTAGAGGAATATGTAGCCACAGTCCCTTATCTGCAACTCCCCAAATCCAAAGCCCTCTAAAAACCATTTGGCAGCAATTCCTAACCTGAACAGATATAGTGCTCTTTATTATTTTTATTTATTGTATTTAATAATACTGTATGCGTAAATATTCAAGTGTTTGGCCGTGGGATGCTGCCTCAGATCCCAGTGGGAGTATATTAGTATTGGTGTATGCACAGTATTACCCATACTGCCTGGGAGCTAATCCTAACACCACCATTAACTGTGTGGTCCTAGGTGAGCAGGGATTCGTAAGAGTGGAGAGAAGGCAATCCAGGGAAATAAGTTGTCTCCATGTAGTGTAAATAGACTAGTTTCAGAAAGGAACTAATACTTGCCCTGTCTGCCGAAAAGGTTATTGAGAGACTAGAATGAAATAAATAATAAAACCCAGCAAAACTAATAAAGAAAATGTGCTCTGTGAATGAAATTTTTATTTATTAAAATTGATATTGAGACCACTAAGCTCGAGGCCATAAAGAGGAATAAAAGGTTTTTTTTAAGGAAAACATTTTGCTCTATGAACATATATTTACAGTGGCTGAATATCAGAAATAAATAACCCACCCATCTGGAAAGACACACCACACGTAGATCTGAGAGGGAGACAGCTGGTTGGAATATAGATCAAGTATCCGTTTGAATTTTCAGCACAAAGAAATTAAAAAAAAACAACACTGCAAAGCTCTGCTAGTGTACAGTTGACCCTGAAACAACATGGCTTTGAACTGCGTGGGTCCATTTATATGTGGATTTTTTTTACAGTACAATATTGTAAATGTATTTTCTCTTATGATTTTCTTCCTTCCTTTCCTTTCCTTTCCTTTCCTTTCCTTTCCTTTCCTTTCCTTTCCTTTCCTTTCCTTTCCTTTCCTTTCCTTTCCTTTCTTTCCTTCCCTTTCTTTCAAGAGAAGGTGCAAATGAGCCAGGGGGAGGGGGAGAGAGAGAGAGAGAGAGAAGAGAGAGAGAGAAACAGGGCTCACCCGGAGCTCATGTTTTACCCGAAGCAGGACTTGAGCTCACCGAACCTAAGTCTTGAACTCATGAACTGTGAGATCATGACCTGAGCCGAAGTCAAATGCTTAACTACTGAGCCACCCACATGCCCTCTTAGTATTTTCTTATTAACATTTTCTTTTTTCTAGCTCAGTTTATTGTAAGAATACAGCATATAATACATATAACATACAAAATATGTGTTAATTGACTGTTTATCTTATTGGTCAGGCTTCCAGTCAACAGCAGGCTATTAGTAAAGTTTGTGGGGAGTCAAAAGTTATACCTGGATTTTCTACTACATAGCAAGTTGGTGCCTCTAGCCCCCAGTTGTTCAAAGGTCAACTGTAATTGCAAAGAAGAAGCTTCCAAGTACACATTACTTCTAGACCAAACCTATAATTTTATTTTTCCCCAGAGGATATAATCCTATACAATCCCTGAAGACAGGAAAAGACAGAAATGCAGAGAAACTTGTGTAACTCAGCAAATTATCCCACTATTAACTTCAAGTCAATCAGGTAATGGTCCAGTTTTAAATGATTACTCTACATTTTTATTCTTTTATTCTCTGTCATTGAGCCAGTTGACATTTATTGAATCAACTGGATTCCCAATCAATTCAGTTAAAAAATTCTACCTCACTGGATAGACAGGCTGTTTCTGTTGAATTGCCTAGTCAGTTTGGTAGAACTTTGTGCCTCTGGTCAAATTCTAGTGATACTTAGACTCTTTTGTCTAAGGATTGGTGCCTGTGATTTGTCCACCAGGTATGTGGGTATGAGTCACACATTCAATTCTCTCACTGCTTGGGGCTATTACAAGCAAAGACTCAAAGATCCCTGAGAGAACAGGGCCATAAGGCAGCAGTGGCACACTACATTCATATGATAAGTTTTTTGGGTTTTATTTAGCATAATTCCAGGTAATCTAACATCCTCTTTGAAGAACTAAAGAAAATTGAAATCAATGGACGTAAGAACTAAAATCTGCTTGCTCAGAAGTGACAGAGGTTTGCCAGTGTTAGCATCTGCCGTCATTCCAAGAGTGGCCAAGGCTCGTATTAGATTCCCATCACATATTATAGTGTTTGCTTGCTAGATTATCATCTGCTTAGCTATAAAGGGTAAGACCAAGGTTCATTTCGGTAGTACAATGACTGCAGAACACCTCAGGTCACAGTTTCAAATGTAGTTGCTTTGACACAGCACATTCCAATAGAGTGGCAAAGAAAATGCCATTTACAAAACCTCCCCAAGGATAATACTGGGGTCCTTTGAAAGAATTGAGGGTGTTGTGGGGGCTAGAAACCAGTGCACCTGAAAGTTTTTCTCAGAGTTGCACAGTTCTTTCTTTGTGCAGATAAGCCAAATAGATGCCTTTCATATCTCTATATTCCTTTTCACTACCTCCCTGCCAGATCTATATTTCTTTCCAGAAGGATATGTTATCTTACTTCTAAGATTTGGTCATTGTGTATATGAATATCCGTATTGTAAAATATTTTCCTTAGGTAAATCTTTCTTTTCTTTGTGGATACAAGTTGAGGTTTTCAATATCACTCTTTATAAGGAATGTGAAAGCTTTATTCACAGGACTCATCTTATTAACTAATGTTTACTGCTTTTCATTATTCACTCAATTACAAGTATTACTAACCTTACTTCACAAAGGAAGAAATATACTTGAGTGAATTTAAGTATATTGCCCCAAATCATACAGCAGTTAAAAATATTCATGTTATTAGAGGATTTCTAGCAACTGATATCTTTTAGTTTCCATATCATTATTATTATTATTCTACTTTTCCTTTATTTATAAAGTACTTTGCCATCAAGTCATCTTCCTGGAATAACTTGAATTCATCATCTATGCCATGCTAGGTGTGTACTCAATAGAGGACAAGAACTGGGTTTGGGGAGCCTGAAACCCCATGAGTGAGTGACATGCAGGGTGGTTGCCAGGATTATTCTTGGTCCAATCCGAATATGGTACTATGGGCAGTGGCATAGAGAGAAATCAGAATCCTAAATAGATTGGATGCATTTCCTAACTAGAAACATTTAAAGATGAAGATTATATTTCTGCTTCAGCCTTTATATAGTACTTTGGATAATTGTGGGCCATTCCTGTGTTATACTGGATTTAGGTCATTTGCTATTTATCAGCCCCAAAGAGGCTTATGTATGACTTCTCTCCCCTGTGATGCTCAAATCAGAGCTAATTATTTGGACTGATACTTTCTATCTTCTTTTTTCTCGCTTCCTCCTATTTGCTATGGAGACCAGTGCATATATGTACATATATACATCTAAACAGGATCCGGTACTTTGTGCTTGAGTGCCTTGGCAGCTTGCTACTTACTATGCTACTTGGCCCTGACTGAGATGTGGGGAGGTGCAATCATACGCACACATTAGTTCTTGAGAGAATTATGTTTATGGCATTATCTAGGTCAGGGTCTCTTAACCTCACCACTTGACATTTGGGGCCAAATAATTCTTGTTTGTGAGGAGGTGTCTTGTGCACTGTACAATGGTTAGTAGCCTCCCTGACCTCTACCCACCCTCCCCAAGTGGTGACAACCAAAAATATCTCCAGACATTGCCAGTTGTCTCCTGGGAGGCAAAAATCACCCTGGTTGAAACCCACTGCTTTATACCACTGACACAGATTCACTTTGAAGGGAACAAAATTACTGCCATGCCATCTGAAGTTGTCATCTGTGAATCTATTATCTCTAATTATTCTCTATTCCTGAATATACTCACCCTACTGAGAAAAACCTAGCTTTTTGCCAAGATAGCCTGAACACCCGTGGTCTCCCCTTAGGAAAATCATGAAGATAAATACTGTGTAAGAGTGCAGGCAGAGGGGCACCTGCGTGGCTCAGTTGGTCGAGCATCCGTTATCTGCGCAGGTCACGATCTCACACTCATGAGTTCGAGCCCCGCATCGGGCTTTGTGCTGACAGCTCAGAGCCTGGAGTCTGCTTAGGATTCTGTCTCCCTTTCTCTCTGTCCCTCCCCACCCCCTCAAAATAAACATTAAAAAAAAAAGTGCAGGGAGAAATGTTTGTAACTAATGCAAGTTTGACGTCATCCTGGGGCCAGTTTTTGGAGCTGTCCAGCCACACCTTTTATGCTTCTTTGTGCCTCTTTTCCAGGCCTGCTATAAGAACTCTTTCAAAAAGCCCTTTCTGACCATGGAGTTTGATCTTGAAACCAGGCTGCTGAGGGTCGAATCCCAGTTCCCATTGGTTTTGGGCTTTGTGATCTTAATTCTGTGCCTCAGTTTCCTAACCTAGGAAATGAGGATGATGCAATTGCTTACCTCATAGGGTTGTTGTGAAGATTAAATGAGGAAGCACATGCAAAACCGCTAAACTCTGCATAGCGCATCGTAAACACTCAGCAGAGTTTAGATATCATTATTGTTATTACTAGTAGTAGTATTACTCCCTATGATTCAGAGTATCATCTCCTTCAGAAAGCCTACCTAATGCTTCCTTGGGCCCACTCTGACCTCCTGTTTCTCTGAAATCATGAAAAGTTTTATAATCTTACAAATTAGAGTTTATTCACATCATCTTTTTTTTTTTTTTTTTACAAATAGTTTATTGTCAAATTAGTTTCCACATAACACCCAGTGCTCATCCCACAAGTGCCCTCCTCCATGCCCACCCCTCCCCTCCCCACATCCACCAGTCCTCAGTTTTTGTCAGCATTCAAGAGTCTCTCATGGTTTGCCTCTCCCCCTTTCCCCCACCATTTCTGCCTTCTTCTCCCCCTTGGTCCTCTGTTAAGCTCCTCCTAATCCTCCTATACGTGCACACATATGATATTTGTCTTTCTCTGCCTGACTTATTTCGCTCAGCATAACACCCTCAAGGTCCATCCATGTTGCTCCACATGGCCAGATTTCATTGTTTCTCATTGCCATGTAGTATTCCATGGTATAGATAAACCACATCTTCTTGATCCATTCATCTGTTGATGGACACTTAGGCTCTTTCCAGGTTTTAGCTATTGTGGAGAGTGCTGCTATATTCACATCATCTTTTATCTGTGTCATCTGAGTAAAACTTCCCAACAACGCAGGATGTATGAGACCGAAATGATATGTTCTACGTGATTTTCATTCTCTCATGTATCTCTTTTATTGGGGAAATAATTAACATTGTTGCGGGAGATCTATATCCCTGGAAAAGTTGGGGTGGTGGTTTGGATAGATATCTTTGCTCCCCTATCAGGACTTTCTCCTCCTCTTGTTCATTCTTATCTGGTTATATCACATATGTATCATATCATATATAATTATCTCATGTATATTCAGTGGGTAAGGGCAGCAACATGATATTGATACTAAGATGGAAACTCCATCCAGACCAAGACATCGTTCAGGAAAATTTTGCAAGTTCTGTCTTGTGTGCCTGAAATTCGTAAGAACCCAAATTCATGGCTGGAATGAAATCTCTATGGAAAATGTCCCCAGAAATAGCCCCTTCTGCAGTGGGTGGAATAAACACTATGTATATCACCTATATGAATACATTCCCTCCTACTTCCTTAAGGCAGAGCCAAGTTTAGTTGGATGTCTACCATTTTCCAACATGAATCAGATGCAAATGTTGATTAGCCGAAGCCAGTTATCCTAGTCCTCTGGGGATAGAGTCAGTAAGTAGCCCTACTAACGGCCCAGACCAGACAGATCCCTTAGAAGATGAGGAGGGACGTGAACACTGCCTCCAGAATGAGTCTGCTAGGCCTCAAGAAGACAACAACTATTGGATGTTTCTAGTTGGATTAGAAGACGTGGCTTTTATACTCAATCTGGAGACTGAGGTAGAGCCCAAAAGGGATGAAGGTTTATTCTAAGATATTTAGAGCCAATTAGGAAGTATTAACCAAAGTGAGGACCAAAGTCCTCAGTCACCCTCAGACTCTAGCTGAGAGGCAGGAGCTGACTCCAAAAGGAGTCTTTTATGGTTTGAATGCCCATCACTTAGCCTTGACCCGGCCTGGGTCTAAGCCACTTAACTTTGGCCCTCTCTCGTGACAGCTGCCTTCTCTGAACCTGTACCTTGCTTCAACTCAACCACCCTCTGCTCCTGCGATGTATCTCCTTTGCTATAAGCCAGTGAGAAAATCTGATGGCCTGGCCAAGTTCCTGAAACTCCCTTTCATCATTTGTTTGTTCTGTCCACAGATGGCTCCTTCAGGCTTAGGGGAGGGGTTGTTTCAAGTAAGTTTTCCCCTTATTTATCCATCCTTTTTTTCCTCCTAAGGGCGGAACTAAGTAATGCTTCCTAGCCCACTGGGATCCTGAAGTAAAATCTTCTCTTTTGGTTTTAACTGAAAAGACATATTTGACTAACCATCTCTAGATGATAACTCTCAACTTTGTATCTTCATCCCTGGCCTGTCTGTCAAACAGCAGATTTGTATCCCTAACAGCCTTCTCAGCATCTCCACTTGAATTTCTATTAGCTATCACGAACTTGACTGCACTCCCAACCTTCCTTCCAAGCTGCTTTGCCTGCGACCTTTCCCGTGTAAGTTGATGTCAGCCTTCTTCTCCCAGTCACTCAATCCCAAAATCCCGGAGTGATCCTTGACTTTCTTTCACAGCCTACACCCAATTCATCAGCAAATCCTGTTGGCTTTACTTTCAAAATGTGTTCAAATTCCAGCTACCTTCTCATGAACTCTGCTACTACCACCAGCCCGCCATCATATCTCACCTGGATTATTGCAGTAACCTTCTCAGTGGTCTCTCTCTGTCTGTATCTCGCCCCTATGTATTGTCTTGTCCACAGGGCAGCGAGGGGCTCTTTACAAATGTAGTTGAGATCATGTGACCTCTGTTCAAACTCTCTCACGGATTCCCATTTCGCCTAGGATAAAGGCTCACGTTTTGAGTCTGAGGTCCTAGATGTAAACTTACACCAGTGACTCTAGTACTACCTGCTGTTCTGTACAGGCTGGGTGTAGAAATAAATTTGGGTGACGGGACAGGCACTATACAATTATAAATTCAGACCAATAATAATTAGCACAACCCTCCTGGAATCCACAGCTCATCCTCACAAATTTGAATTCTGTCTGTTGAAAATATTTGTCCATTTTGTTCATGGAGATTATCTGCTGTATCTGAAGGAAAAAGGGACTGCTATGCAACTAGAAATGTAAACAGGAAAGAGCTTTAGCTTTTCCTTTGGGCTAAAAAGTCAACTTGTTATTTATTTTCTGTAAAGTACTTATAAGTCCACTTTGTCTGATAAGTATGTGGTCAAAACCAGTCATGCTAAACGCAAGTCATTTATGGCCATGTGGAGTTCTAAATGTTGCTATGCCTTATGTTCGTGATAGCCTCCCTTATTTCTGTTGGGAGCATTACTCTATCAATTTTAAGACCAGAAATTGCACAAAACATCCTCTTTTTTTTCCCTCCGAAGTTAACCAAAGTTATCCTCTCAGCTTGGGGAACTGGAAGAAGCTTTCGCCATAGCTATTTGGCCACCTCACCATTTATGACTCAGTTGGAGGTATATAAAAAGTAGAGCGGTAAGGGAAATATGGATCTCAAAGTCTATGCACTTTGCTCCAGCAGAGTGAAGACACACCCTCAGGTCTGAGCTTATGAAGAAGGTGCTTTCTGACTGAATTCCATGGTTATCTCATTTCCATTTAGGTTTTAGCAGCCAGCACATCAGGAACAGGGAGGGGATTTGTAGTGAGCAGGGCTACTAGACATAGCCATTAATGTAAAGCCCTTAAGACATTGTCACGTTACAGCTGAGTCAGTAAACGATATTCAAGATGATGGCACTGAGTCATCTGAAAAAGAAAAAAAACCCAAAGACACATAAAATAATGCTCAGGCAACGTCCTGATGAGGATGGAATAGATTTAAATTTTTAAAAAATGTTTTTTTATTGATTTCTGAGAGAGAGAGAGAGACAGCGTGAGCAGGGGAGGGTCAGAGAGAGAGGAGACACAGAATCTGAAACAGGCTCCAGGCTCTGAGCTAGCTGTCAGCACAGAGCCCGATGCGGGGCTCGAACCCACGAACTGTGAGATCACGACCAGAGCCGAAGTCGGACGCCTAACCGACTGAGCCACCCAGGTGCCCCAAGGATGGAATAGATTTTAGAAAAAAGATTCTATCTTCAACGGTTTAAAATTGTACAACTGGTGTAATCAAGGCGGTACATTTTCATTTTGCTTATGCGGGCCTGCTCACTCTTAGACTATGGCGGCTTTCCTATAGATAAAACTTGGACTATGGACAATTCTCTCATTTCCCTCACTTCTCAAAGTGACTGAGTTATCACACAGCTCCTCTCATTTGGAGTGGCTTTTATCACTAGGTTCCCGGCATTCTTTTCTGCGTTCTCATATATTAACTCATATGATACTTACGATTTTCTATGAGATGCATATAATATTATCATCAGCTTTGAAATAAGGAAACTAGGTGTGGGGGGACTCTGACCTGTTTAAAGTCACATAGCTAACAAGTGACAAAGTGAGGCCATTACACCACCTGTCTACTTCTAAACGGTAGGCCCATGATGGAGGACAGCTGTCTGTCCTGTCTTCTCCTCTGTGTCTAAACTGTGCTTCAGATTATATTATTTTAGACCATCTACTCTTTGGTTTGTTTTTCTCTGGATCCTCTCCTGTGTCTCTCTAAACTTGTGCTCCTCGGAAATGAGCTTGATGCTGTAAATTATTTTGCATCCAATACTTCTATCCACAAAGTCGCAAGGAGTCTAAGATGAATTTTCCTTTTGTTTGGGCAGTCAAATTGGATTTACAGCTCCTATTAAGTTTTTATTCATCCAGCTTGTCTGGGCTGCTGCGGTAGCCCCCTGGCTGGTCTCCCTGATTCCAACCTTACCCCTTTGGTGTCTTCTCTACTCAACAGTGAGAGTGAATCAGTTCCCTGCCTGAAGCCCTCCAGTGTCTTCCCACGTTACTCAGAGTAAAAGCCGAAGTTCTGCAATCATCTGTTCAGCCCTCCCGGCGGGGTCCCGAGCTTCCTCTCCGTCTTCAACTCCCGCCACTTTCCCGTATGCCCTGGGCTCCAGACACAAAGGCCTCTGATGTTCTCGAGACCTGCCTACACCCTTTGCATTTGCTGCCCCCTCGACCTGGAACAGTCTTCCCCGGATATCCACATGGCTTTCATCCCTTCCTTCGGGTCTTTGCTCAAAGGCCACCCTGTCATCCCCACCCCATGGGATGGGGCTCACCATCCTCCTTTCCTGCTTGTTGTAAACCCATAGCATTTATCATCAGCTATTTGTTCCTTCCCTCTCCCCCATGTCATAGAAGATGATATCCACAGGAACTTTTCCTGTCTTATTCATTAGTGTATATTCAATAACTAGGATGGTGCCAAGCATATAGTAGGTAGCCAGTAACTCATTGTTGAATCAAGATTCTTTGTTTTAAATTTATTTTTTATTATTTTTATTTATTTCTAGGAGAGAGAGAGAGACAGCGTGAGCAGGGGAGGATCAGAGAGAGAGGGAGATACAGACTCTGAAATAGGCTCCAGGCTCTGAGCTGGCAGTCAGCACAGAGCCCGACGCGGGGCTCGAACCCACGAACCGCGAGATCATGACCTAAGCGAATGTCGGACGCTTAACCGACTAAGCCACCCAGGCGCCCCTGAATCAAGATTCTTATTTGTTTGGACATGAACTTTTATTAATCTGGACTGCTCAATCCTACACCACGTGGTTGTTTTGGGGACATTAAAATCTAATTGCATAACCTTACATTTTGTTAAATCCCTTATTGAAATAGAAGATATGTTGTATCTTTGTAATTTTTTTTTTTTTTTTACTATTAGATTCTTTTAGCGGAAAAGAAATGAGGCAGTTAGCATGTGACTTGTTCCTCGCGAATCCCTAGATCTGTATTTAGGACCAGAGATCAATATATTCTCCCAAGTGGAAACCATATCCTAAAAGCCACATTTTATAGTTTTATCGGGTGCCAGGATCAAACTCTTCCCTCGACCACTTGGGAAATTCACCCTCCAACCCTTTTGAAAAGTAGAACAGATTTCCTGCATCTCCAGTGTTCTTAATTTTTCTGGTTCTCTGTTCGGTCTCAAAGACAGTCCATTCCGTTGGGCCAATTGCTTTTCTGGGTCGCAGCCCTGGGGTCCTTAGTGGAGTCTTTCCATTCTCAGCGTGGGCTTGGGGAGAGCACTGCCCGGTGGGGAAGCCGGCTGAACAGCCGCCGAGTCTCCATGGAGGGGGAGCAAAGCTTCCCACCGGGCAGTCTCTGCCTGCAGCCGCCCGTGACCAGCTAGTTCTGCAGAATTATTGTGGCAAACCTTCTATTTCTGACTTTTCAAAGTTTCTTGGCTTCCAGAACTTTCCTGCCTCAGTGTTATCTCAGTCTCCTTGTCCGTCTATTTTTAGCTCTTAGATTCCATATCCTGCTTTCTCCATTTCAATTTGATCACGTTAATCTTATTTTCTGCCCCAGTGACTACTTCCATTTTTTTCCCCTAAACCTAAGAGCTTCATTCAGGAAGTGACCTGAGTAGAGTTTTGTTTCAGCTTTTTATCAAAGTCACATTCCCCCTCTTTGTTCAAAGCCTAACATGCTGCTTCCGTTTCTCAGAACTGGGTTTTCTCCTAATGCCTGTGTGAAGTGAGTGGCTCTCAGCTTCCTTGAATGTGGGAAGGGCCGTACTGAAACTTCACTGATTTCTTCCCCACTTTCTTTTAACATTCTTTATCATAATTGCTTAAATTTGTCAACTCATTTCTTTCTTAGAAGGATCACGCATTTTGATTCACATTAAGGATAGGAGGAATCCACCTCTTTTTTTTTTTTTGGATTTTTTAAATTAAATGTTTATTAATTTCGAAAGAGAGAGAGCGGGGAAGGACAGAGAGAGAGAGAGAGAGAGAGAGAGAGAGAGAGAGAGAATCTCAAGCAGGCTCTGCATTGACGACAGGGCTTGATCTCACAAATTCGTGAGACCACCACCTGAGCCGAATTCAAGATTCGAAACTTAACCGACTGAATGGCCCAGGCGCCCTGAATCCATCTCTTTCTGATGTGGCAGAACGACATCTGTCATCTTCATGGAAAGCACACATCCCTCTGCTGTTCTTTATCTCCATCTCTCCATTGTTACTCTTAGACTGCGGGCTGCAGCAGAAAGGGGTCTGTACTCTAGAATCAAACGGCGTTCTCAGCCCTAACACTTCCTAGCTGAACGAGGTTTGGTAATTTAGTTGGGTTCCCTGAACCTCAGTTTCATAATCTGTACAACGTTGATAAAAATTATTCACCTCTAGATGTGTTGTAATGCTTAAACGAGCTATGATGACAGAAAGTGCTTTGAGCGGTTACTTATCATTATTGTCGTTCTATTCTATCATTATTTGTTGTTCTATCATTATTATTGTTCTATAATAATACGTACAACTTTAGAATAAGGGGAAGTAGTGAAAACTTTTTTTAAAAGCTTGGTGACTGCCAGGTCACCTGGACCTGGAAGACTTGTTTTTCTGGGTGAAGAAATATTTTCCCTGTGTGAAGGTTTCATAATCACAGTCGAGCTGGCCCATGTGCCCTGCCATTCCCAGTGGCTCCTCTCTTTTATCTCTGACATACCTGCACTTTGGGAATGAGGACACTTATCCAGCTCTCGAGATTCCATAGGATAACCACCGAAGTCTCTTTGGATTCTTTGTTGCTATGATCCCACAGTTTTGGGTGACCACAGCGTGACATGGACACTCTTTGAATCTCATACCATGCAGAGTCCTTTTTATTTCCCTGGGACCTTGACTGACTTTAGAACAGGTAAGTGAAAGGGAAGGAAGCAGACAGTGAAGTCGGCCATATAACCAGTGTTTAACGTGGTCATCTGAGGAATAGAAAGCGAGCCTTTTCAACTTTACCCAAGCCAGGTCAGGAGTGTTCACCTGCGGGGTGGAGGGTAGGCTTATACTTTTATTTTTGTTTATTTAATTTTAAAGTTTTATGTAGTTTTTGGAGAGAGTGTGTGTGAGCGAGTAAGGGGCAGAGAGAGAGAGGGAAACAGAGGATCCACAGCTGGCTCTGTGCTGACAGCAGCGAGCCCAATGCAGGACTCGAACTCATGAGCTGAAAGATCATGACCTGAGCTGAAGTCAGATGCTCAACCAACTGAGCCACCCAGATGACCCTCGTCTTGAACTTTTAAAAATGGCCATGGAAATTAAAATTAAAATCAGAAAAAAAAAGAATTCCATAAAGACAAGGGCAGAGTAGTTTATTTAGGAAAGGAAAATGTTACTCTAGCAGAGGCTTTCTGTGAATAGAGTTTGAAATAAAAAAAAAAGGAGCGATAACTGACTTTTAATGGAATTGTCTAGAAAACATGTAAGTACCAACATTACCCCCTGTCATCCTAATTCTAACCTTCTTTGGTCCCTGTAAAATTATAGCACCTCCAGTATATCTTTAACAGCTTTTTAGGAACATATTAACCAAATGTTCAAGTTCTGATCTGGCCATAAAATACTAGGAGGGCTATAATTCTCTAGGATTAATGAATAACATTTGTTTATTTGATTTACTTTAAAAAATCATTCTAAAATCTGTTTACATATCTGTCCTCTCCAGGATGAACTTTATATTGGTTCAGAAGACTGTTTACTGTTTCTTCTTCTTCTTCTTCTTCTTTTTTTTTTATCTTCCCTGCTCAGTGCCCAACCCAAGTTCAAAGGCTGATGAGAGAGAAAAACTCATGAAGAGGTTTTACTCTAGGGAAAGTTGTTCAGTGGATGGGATCTTGGTGCATAGGGAAAGATGTCAGGCTCTTTCTGGCTCCTTCTCAGCTTTGCTGCTTTAACTGCTGCTCAATCCACCACTGAAGAACTGGCCAAGACGTTTTTGGAGAAGTTTAACTATGAAGCCCAAGAGCTGTCTTATCTCAGTTCACTTGCTTCCTGGAAATATAACACCAATATCACGGACGAGAATGTCAAAAACATGGTGAGTTCTCATGGCTACATAGGGGTGTTTGCTGCTTCTTAAAGATGAGATTACTGCCCCTGCAACTGAAAAGGGTAATCAAAGAAATGCTCTGAGTTGGGAAGCTGGATGTTTGCCCCAGTCTTTTGGATTCTGGAGTCCCAGAGGACTAAATTTAATTGACCTTGGGGCTCATTTGGAAACGGTTGCAAACTAATTCACTGGTCTCGGTCCAGATTCTCGGAAACCAGTGAACATGCTTTATAAAGTGGCCACCATAATTCTCATCAGAATCAGGGCTTCAAAGCGTTTCATGGAAATACCATAAGTCATTGAGTTAATAATTTTCCCAAGCCTACAATCTCAACAGGAATATCTAAAGACTCTCTAAAATGATAGATTAACTAGAAAATGCAACTGGAGGCTTAGTGAAAAAGCTAGCGAGTAATTAAGCTGACCATGGGTCCGGACGCTGGCATTGGGAATTCCTTCTTTCATTGTCGCGGAGCTCTGAGGGACTTCCAAAGGTCACAGAATCTGTCCAGAGCCCTCCTAGAAAAACCATAGCTAAACCAATTCTGACAAACCTCAGAATGCTCTGGGAAAGCAAGATGCTTTGACAAGTGCTAGGACTTGGGAATTTCTTCCCTCACAGATCCCGAAGCAGTATCCTTACACATCTGTGCTAGAAGGCGACCGACGTTATTTGAGAAAAGATTCTGTGACACTTGTATAGCGATACATTCCTTCAAAAATGTAGCTCAGAAGCTTATTTTTTTCAGATGCTTAATAGGTCGCATGTTTAAATTACTGCCATTCATGGGACAGACGAAACCCGAGACCTACCGCCTCGTTTGAAATTCCCGAAGTGTAGCTTTGCCATTTTTCTAAAGCGCAGAGAAATCCTGGGATTTTGACAGCCCGGTGCTGTCTCCATCTCTTTATTGTTGCTTTGCCCTCATTTTTCGTTTGATCTCTGTTGGGGGTGACTGTGGTGTGCTGTTTATTTGTTTGCCTTCTCCCCTGAATGGGCCCGGCGGTGCTGGTGAAGGTGTTATTGCCCCTATAGGAAGGAGCTCCGGAGCCCGACCTGCCGGGGTCCAGATCGAGGCTCCACCACGCTCCAGCTGCGTGAGCTTCAGCTGCTTAATTAACCTCTCTGCGCCTTCATTATCTCACCTGTGAAAGAGAACATCCCACTCCTGTCTGCCTTTTAGGGTGGCTGCGAGCGGGGGAGAACGACACGCATTCATTGCTACGAGTGTGGGAGGGAGTTGTAATTGCCGAAGAGACAGTTAACAGTCCTGCTGAGCGCCCTTCGCCGAGAAGCCGTGTTCCAGAATGAGATATAGTGACGTTTTTCGAAATCGTGTCTGGATCACTGAAGTGTTATTATTTGTGAATTTCCGCGGTTGATTAGAGCAGAGGCCAGGGAAGAAAGGGCATAAATCACAAAGTCTGGCCAAACCGCAGAAAGCAGGGACCTTTTAAAGGAAAGTGAAAATACTAAAATGCAGAGAGGAAGCAGGTGACCACCGGCTACATGCAGGGAGGGCAGTCTGGCTGTGAGGAGCGGCTTCTGCCTCTGGGCGTGTGCCAGGCACCTAGCTACAAGAGCAGTAAATGAATTTTGGCTAACTCCTTTGGTTCAGAGCAGTTTTGTGGGGGTTTTAGACTTAAGCGATAGGACCTAGGGAATAAGGTACAGTTTTTTTCCCCTTTCCTTTTACTTTCGAGAGCTTTTAAGGACAGCTTTATTGAGATACAACTTAGGCACCATAAAATTGGCCTGTTGAAAGTATACGATTCAATGCTTTTTAGTGTATTTACAGAACTGTACAACTTTCGCCAGCATCTCATTTCAGAACATTTTTGTCTTCTCCGGCAAGAAACCACACGCCCGTTAGTCATCGCCCTTCCTCTCAGCCCCCAGCCCCAGGCAACCACGAATCTACTTTCTGTCTCTAAAGATTTGTCTCCTTTGAACACGTCGTATCAATGGACTTGTAGCACATGCGGTCTCGCGTGTCTGGCTTCTTTCACTTCGCATGTGGCGGCACGTAGCATTCCTTCCTTCCTTTCTGTTGCCAAAGAGCATTCCGTGGTATGGTTTTTCTTTATTTTCGATCACAAACGTGTTCAAACATGTATAAAAGGGGAGAGACTGGTCTATTGAATCTCCTTGTACCCATCACCCGATTTTACAAATTAAAACAATCCTGTTTCATTTTTCTACCCAATCCCTCATTTGTTGATTTTTGAAGGAAATCCAAAACATGATCTAGCCTAGATCTTGTAAATATTTCACCTTGTAGCCCTCAAAGTAAGAATTTTCAAAAGCACCTCGATAACACTACCAACAGCTTGACTGGAACTCCTCAGTATTGTCAAATATCCATCAGTATTCAAATGCACCCTCCCGTCTCATTTTATTAAAAATTTCAGGTCTTTTGTTTGAATCAAGGTCTAACCAGGTCCTCTCCTTCCAGCCGTTTTGAAGGATGTTCTTTAGCTCTCCTTTAGTCTACAGACTTCCTCCCTCACTTTTTCTTAGCGACTTATTTGCCGAAGAATTAAATTTTTGGTTCTATAGAAACTCCCATGCTTCTGGATTTGCTGGCCGTGCCCCCTAAATGTTGCTTAACATGCTCTTTTGCCCCTGTATTTCCTATAAATGTATAGATCTAGGGCAGAGGTCAGAACACTTTTTCTGAAAAAGGCCAGATAGTAAATAGTTCAGGCTCTGTGGGCCCTATGGCCTCTGTTCAACTCTGCCATTGTAGTGCAAAAGCAGCCATAGATGAGCGTGACTATGTTCCAATAAAACTTTATTTACAAAAACAAATGGTGGGCAGAGTCCTGATCTAGAGACTTGATCAGACTCAGGTTTCACCTGTGGGTTACTTAATAGGTGTGGAAATGGGATTTCCACTACTAGCACGGTATAGGAATACTGAGCCAAGAAATTAACAAAACGCTAGTTTAGGTCCCTAGAGCTCTGGAGAAAAAGACTAGCTTAGGATGGAACAGTATGTCCTTAGTGGGCAAAATTCAAGGCAACATCATTCAATTTTATTTTATTTTTTTGCAATTTAAAGTATAATACTTATAGTATGGCAGTGATAAATAGAACAGATATCTTCAAAGTTCCTGTATCAGTATAATTTAAAAAATGTTCTAAGACTGAGCCAGCCCTTTTGGGGATTGTGAGTTGTTTCCAGAAGAAATTGAGCATAATATTATTCCTATAATTTGGTATCAAAGTTTTAACGGAAATTTTGCTTGACAGTAAATCATTCTGGATTGGGTGAAGAAGGGTAGGGATTTTGAGGTAAGTGGTAGGTTGCAAAGATGAGTCTGAGCCAGAGACCAAACTCTTCTTTCCATAGCCCACTCCTTCCCCTCATGCATGTTACAGACAAGACTAGAATGTGTTGAATACAATCGATAGTCACTGGTTAAGAGCATTAGCGTTGGAGGTAAACATCTGGGTTGACCCTCTGGTTCTTTCAATTACTAGCTGTGTGGCCTAGGGAAAGCTACTTACCCGCTCTGTGCCTCAGTTTCCTCATTTGTGAAGTAGAGACAATCACAACTACCTCAAAAGATTGTTTGTGAAGATTAATCGGGATGTAGTTCCTGAGGGGGTGTGTGGACTCAATAAGGAGAGAAATCATTTCCCATTTTTGCTGCCACTATTCTACTCATCTTTCTTGTCTGATCCATTGTAGTCATGTCCACACATCATTTCCATCATGTCACATGCCTGCTTGGAGCCCCTGAGTGATTCCCTAGTATTCAAAGAATAAAAGTAAAATTCCTTGCCTGGAAAATGCAATCATGCCTGAAGTCCTACCCTTGGGATTGTTACTAATTATCTATTGTGTTAAAAATTACCACAAGCTTAGAAACTTAAAATAGCACCCATGTATGATCCCACAGAAGCTGTGGAATCACTAATGTGGTTAGTGGCAAGCAGTCAGATCCTTGTGTGCTGCTGGACTGGGGCCCTTAATTTCTTGCATGACATCAGCCAGAGGCCATCCTCAGTTCCTCAACATGTGGCCCTTTCTACAGGCTCAGTCAGACCGTGACATCTCACTGCATTGAAGCCAACGAGAGAGACAGAGTTTTAGCAAGATAAAAATTACAATCTTATATAACATAAGTATGTACTTCCTGTCACCTTTGGTATGTGCTGCTGGCTAGAGGTGAATCATGCGTCCTGCTCACCCTCAAGGGGGAGGCGATCCCTTAAGTGTGTACCACCCGGATGGAGGGACCGTGGGAGCCTTCGTAGTGCTTGTCTGCCCCAGGATCCAGGATCCAGAGGCTGTCAGTTGATTGCCATAGCCACTATTTATATCTCTCAGCCCCTTTATGCACTTAACGAATAACAGAGACACGATGATTTTCTATCTCTTTAGATTAAGAAGATCAAATGAGGTGAATTACTCTGCAAAGTACTCTACATCCATCCAACTCCTACCTACTTTAAGGTCTTCTCCATGAGGGCTTGGCCAAATCTAGTTGCCTGCATGAGTCTTTTCCTATAGCGGAAACTGTTTGGCCCACTCAAAGCTTATACCTTATCATATGCTCTTATATTTCATGAATGAAACACTCACGCTGCATACCTTACCTGTCTGATAAAACTGTAAGCAACTTACGGGTGAAGAGTTTCTTCCATAAATTATAAAATAGCTAACTTTTTTAAATGTTTAGGATGTACCAGACACTGTGATAAACATTTTATTATTTGTTAATTCTTCTCATCCTTACAACAACCCTTTGAGGTAAGTCGTGTTATTATTCACATTTTACAGGTAAGGTGAGTGGCTCAGAGAAGGTAAGTACCTTGCCTAAAGTCACACAGGTAGCCACAGGTGTCTGTCTCCAAGAATGGAGTTCTTACTTGTCTCATGCTACCTCTTTTATATAGTCTAGAGGAGTACAATGTATAAAGTAATTGCCCATTTTAGTCTGTGATAGATGGAAATGCATTTGTACATTGAGAAAAGACTGTGCTAGAAGAGTCTAGAGAAGTCCACTTGCCTATATTTGATGTTCAGACTGGGAGCCAAGGGAGTCCTGGCATCATCACTTGCTTGCTGGTTTCTTGGGCTGTTAGAAAATCACCACGGCTACCAAACTGCCACATTCTGGGCTACCTTCTTAGGGGAACATAATTTAAGATCAGAATCTCTGGTAAGTCACGGCACCGCTGGCCTTACTTCACACTGGTTCTCGTTTCTTATGGTTCCCAGTGTCATGAGGGGCTGTATCCCCATTAAGTGCGTTCTGAGCTTTACTGGGCTCTCCATTTAGAGCATTCATCCTCGCATCCTTGACAACTCACCCACGTCACAGTGCTAAGGCCATAAATTCCAGGGCCCCGTGATGTGAATTATCTGTGAGAATTCACTTCCAGTTCTGGGGACAGGACCCTGGGGAAAACTAGGCACTGGGCCAGAAAGAGAGAGTGACCAAGAATGGCCTGGTCGTTCATAACCTAAGCCTTGACCTTCAGCAAAGTAGAGAACTAAAAACCACTCAGGAAATATTAGATGTTCCACCAGATGTTTTTTTGACAGTACCTCCTGTTTTATCTGTTCGAGTGGTGCCATTCTGACTTCAACTTTCTTTTTTGTCATTTCAGAATGAGGCCGGGGCCAAATGGTCTGCCTATTATGAAGAACAGTCCAAGCTTGCCAAAACTTACCCACTAGCAGAAATTCAGGATCCCACGGTCAAGCGTCAACTGCAGGCCCTTCAGCAGAGTGGGTCATCAGTGCTCTCAGCCGACAAGAGCCAACGAGTATGTGAACATCCCAGTGCTGACCCCAAGAGTTGAAATATTTGGGAAACATTAAACATTAATATCCCCATGGCTGCTTCCTTTATCTGCAGAGATAGTAATGCTGACATTAGAAAGAGCTCTGTGTCTAGGTAGGGTGACCGCATAATTTGTCATCTGAGCTGGAATCCTCTTGCAAGTGAAAGAAGACACTGGTAATAATTATGTTAGGACACAGAGGTAAACTGGTGTTGTCTGGGCCCTGTGTTGTATATGGGTACCCTATACCGAAGTCACCTTCCTGAGGACCGGGTGGCCTAAAGAATGTACTTAGTCTATGTCAGTCATTCTCAACTGGGGTGCTTTTGCCCCCCAGTAATATTTGATGATGTCTGGAGACATTTCTGGTCATCATAACTGGGGAGGGGGCAGGGATGCCACTAAACATTCCACCATGCACAAGACAGGCCCCAATGACACAGAATTATTTGGTCCAAAACATTAATAGTGCCAAGCTTGAGAAGTCCTGTATGTGGTCCAATTCTTTCCCCCTTTCATTCTTGACTCTTCTCCACAGTGTCTTTACCAAGTGGCTGAGAACCTCAGCCCAAACTACTTTAGGGGTGGGTGATTTGTCTCTTTCCAAGACACCCGTTCCATCTGTGAGTCCCTCTAATTGATGGAGATACTCCCTCCATTGAGCATTAAGTGCTTTACCACCATTTGGTTCTGCCTTCTAGATCCAAATTGCTCTTTCCTATAATGGTTTTTAAATAAATGAAGGCAGCTATTTTTGTAAAACTAGTTGACTCCTATTTTTTAAGTGTTATTTATTTACTTATTGAGAGATAGAGAGAGGGAGAGGGAGAGAGAAAGAATGAACATAAGAGGAGCAAAAAGAGAGAGTAGAGAGGGAATCCCAAGCAGGCTCTGCTTTGTCAGGGTTGAGCCTGATGCGAGGCTCAAATTCACAAACTGCCAGATCATGACCTGAACCGAAACCAAGAGTCAGACACTTAACTGCCTGAGCCACCCAGGCGCCCCAAGTCCTTTTTGTTTTTTAAACCTAGGATATCATCCTTCACTCCGTCAATTTTCTTCTCTCCGATAGTTTCAAGTTTCCTAACCAGTCCTAGCTGCTGTCATCATTTTGTCGGTAACCTTGAACTAAACATGGCACTCTGCACTGGTTCTGGTCTGCATGAAGGTGAGCGGGCATATGATGTCCGGCACGCTGTGCCCTACATCTGTTAAGACAGCCTAGAACTGTGTTAGGTTTTTGGTTGGTTGGTTTCGTTGTTTTGACAGCCAAATCCCACATTGGCTCATATCAACATCACTGCCAGTGAAGTCTCCAAATCTCTTCCACCAATGTTGCTTTAAAATGATGGCTTTCAGTATTCTACCCTTAAGTAGGTAGTTTGTTCAAATTCAAGAAAGCCTGTATTCACCCTATTAAAATCACATCTCTCATCCCATCTCTCCAGCCTAGGAGTCAGCAAACTTTTTTGGGGAAAGGGAAAGATAGTAAATGTCTTAGGTTTCGTGGGCCATACAGTCTCTGTCACAATGAGTCAACTCTGCTGTTGTGTCAGGATATCAGCCATAGCTAATACATAAACAATGAGTGTGGCTGTGTTCTGATAAAACTTTACAAAAACAGCCAGCAGACAGCATTTGGTCTGCAAATCATAGTTTACAGAGCCCTGATCTAACCTACTGAAATATTTTTATCTAAAGTATTTGGCTATTTAACATCAAAGTCTTCTTTCTCAGTTGCTTGTCCTCTGGAATTCTGTGTTGTAATCTATATCTATAAAAAGAAAAAATTCATGATAAGGACAACGACAAAACCATATGGCACATATCTTCCTACACGTTGATATTTATTATTCCACATTCTTTGGATCCAATTATCCCACTAGTTATTAATCCACTTTATCTTATCCAGTCCATGCTTCCCATCTTTTTCTCAAAGACACCATGTGAAACTTTGCCCATTGGTCTTTTAGAGTCTAGACAGCCTGATCTCTCCTGGGTGGACCGTGGACACTGTATTTTTATAAGATTCCAGGTAATTCTAATGTGCAGCCAAAATTGAAAAACGTTGAAATCCATGTAAAAGATTGAAGTGTTCAGGAAGAGAGGAGGCTCAGGGAGGTATGAATACAATGGTGAGGAAGGAGGGGAGATTGAAAAAGCAGATAGACAAAGAGGCCATGAGGACTTTTGTGCCATGGTAAGGAATTTGGATTGGTTCCTTGGGACTATGGGATCTTACTGAAGTTTTAACCACGGGATCTATTTCGTGTTTTAGGAAAATGACTTTTCGTAGCACAGTGAAAGAGTAATGGAAGCGGAAAATAGGAGAAGGGAAACAGAGCCTTTCATGTGGTGCTTCTTAAATCAAATGTAGGAGAGAACCAGTTCCTTCTTTCCTCTCCTATCTTTCCTTTCTTCTCCTGTCCTTCCTTCCTTCTTTTCTTCCTCCCTCCCTCCTCTTCTCCCTCTCTTCTTCCCTTCTTTTCTTACCAATCTATTACAGATCAATACTTGGTTAAATTCATTGACATGCTTAGGCATCATAGAAATATCAAATGGTTTTTAAAAGTTTATAAACATTTATCCTCTCTCTCTTTTTTAAACCATTCTCTTGATTCCTGTACTTGTCACAGAATAGAAACAAACCATTTGCTGTCTTGTACTGGCCCATGGGCCATACTTTGAGTAGCACTGCTTAACTCTATCACCTTTACTCTCCTTTACCTGCGGGATAAAGTTCAAAGTCTTTAGTGTGGCACAGATGGCCGGCCCCTCCTGACAAAGCCCCTGCTTACCTCTCCAGCATCACTGCTCCACTTTCCTCCAACGTGTCCTCACTTCTGGAAAAATGCTGCTCTTTCCCAACCTCCATCCATCTTTTAGGCTCTGCCTTCTATTCCCTTTTTCTACTTGACCAATTCCTACCTCTCTTCCAAGACACACCACTAATGTCCCTGCCTCTTTGAAGCCATTCCTGAATCTCCAAGTTCTTCATTTATCCACTTCCCGCCAGACCGCCATATCACTTTCTCGTGACAGTTCTACTACTTGTCACTCGATTATGTAATTATTGATCTCATGGCTGCCTCATTGTCCCATGGCCGTGGGGGTCCTTGAGGACCCATGACTTGTTCATGTCAGAGTTATCAGAGCGCAGGACAAAGTAGGCTTCAATAAATGTGTACTCAGTGAGTGCTGAACGAAACAATAAATGCACTTCTCTGTGTTCCTGGGAAGCATCCTTGGGATTTTGGTGGATCTATTTATTTCAGTCATTCCACATATATTTATTATGTGTTGCTAAGGCTCTGTCCCAATAGATGATGGGCGAAATTTGATGGAGATATTCCTACCCTACATAAAGGAAGATGCTGGGCAAAGATGTGAACTGCTGTATTTCACGGCATAAAAAATCACGTGGTTAAAAGGCCATCTTTACCTTAGCATTCTATATAGCATATCTCCCACTTTAAAAGTTGTTTATTATGCTTAATTTGCAGTTGAACACAATCTTAAATGCAATGAGCACGATCTACAGTACTGGAAAAGCTTGTAACCCAAATAATCCACAGGAGTGCTTATTACTTGAACCAGGTAGGCTATTCATTTTGAGCAGTGATTATGAAATTTAATTTTTTTACTCTAAGTTTTAAAACTGAGATTGACACTGGGTGCTGCTGCTGTGCCTTTCAAGTGGATAATCCAAAGATGATAAGATTTCAAATAGATGTTTCAATACCTAGATGAACTTTTAACTCTTCACAAAACTTCATTGTAAATTCTGTCACATTCTAAGTTACTTAACTAAGTTAGCAGTTAAATGATTTCAATGGTTTATTTTCTCTGTGAAAATATTTTGGAACTATAACAAGGATGAAGAAATTGAGAAATTGTGAGATTTCATTTCATAACTTTATGGCCTCGCTGCCCACCATCCTTACTTTTAATTCTTTAAAGTTCATATAATGGTTCACAAATAAAAATTGTACACATGCATGTTCATTTCGTATTGGGTGTTTTGCAATGACAGGCTTGGATAACATAATGGAAAACAGCAAAGACTACAATGAGAGGCTTTGGGCTTGGGAAGGCTGGAGGGCTGAGGTCGGCAAGCAGCTGAGGCCATTATATGAAGAGTATGTGGCCCTGAAAAATGAGATGGCAAGAGCAAACAGTAAGTTCGCTGGCCTATAGAGATCCTGAAGCTCTCGGGGCAGGGGAGGAGCTGTGGTCTATTTCCCATGAATTACCAAGGCTGCCCTTTGACAGAAGCGGTATCCCTCAATTAATGATCATCTGCTGAACAAATTCAAGTTATGCGTCTCAAAGAAGAAACTACTTTGGGTTAAGGAAAGGTGTGCTGATATATTCTACAGTTTACAGAGGTCAGCAATGAGGCTGAACTACAGGGCGTCAGACAAATCAGTTGTCTGGGAAGGTATCTGGAACCCAAGCCTTTCTGAGGTGACCTGGAGATTGAGTAGGGATTCTGTTGCTCAGACAGGATGGGAGACAGAGGCACTGTCTCTCACCTAAACTCCTGTCTGGTTACAGTTTATTCTCAAAGGTCATTTCTGGGTTTAACTCAGGGTGGTGTTCCAGAGAGAAAAAAAAAAATCAGATTAATTTAGGCTGGAAACCCATTATGTTCTGCCATTGTAATTCTAACTCAAATCATGTGGTCATAAACATCTTAACATGGGGCTTAAATTTCCCTGTCTCCTAACTTATTCTCCTGCCTGAATAATGAGCTGAAGCTGTGGCATTACGAGTACCTTTATGCTTTGGTGATTCCCTGTCTCCTGGGGTTGAGGAAGGAAGAAGTTTTTTCATCTGTTGTTTCTCAGTGCCTTTCCCTGCCACCTAAACTTACAGTCTCAAGCCATAGGCAAGCTGGGGAGAGCAGTGCATCACCATATCCTTTCGTCCAAACATTTCTTTCTCTCCTCTTCCTGATCATCCATTGCCAACATGCATGCGAAAATAAGAATGTTTGAAATACATCTGTGAACTGTATTGGCTAATATCCTAACTCAAGCCTGTGTTTCCAGATGATGAGACATTACGTGAGGCATGCAGAGATGGTCTGTGTAAGCAGATAGTTTGCAAACAAACATGGGCCCGCTGTGGCGATGTCTAAGATGAGTTGAGTTAGATTTGAAAATAGAAGGCCCCAAACAAGAGGAGAATTTAAAAACTCAAACCCCATCACACGCTTCAAAGCCAAAGATAGAAACTGAAGTATGGAGCCAGTAGAGACCAAGGGTTAGGAAACTCGGAGTGTGCCTTTGCCTCTTCCCAGTTGCGTGACGCTGGACAAATGATTCCAGCATCTAAGAACGGGCTGCCAGTCTGCATGGTGGGGATTTTAATAATGTCAATCTTGCAGAGTTTCTGTGCTTATTAGAGGAGATGATGCATTAAAATTTCTAGCAGAGAGCAAGTGCTTAACAGATACTAGCTAGTGTTATTATTCATTTCATCCCTTTGAGTGGATATTTAGAAGGACAATAAAAAGGTGACAGATCTTTGGGCTTTTTAACCTACCACCAAGGCTAGTCTATGTGTACTGTGCTTTATCTCCTTCTTTCCCTTATGTTCTCTTCTTTCTCCTTTTAAAAAACAGATTATGAGGACTATGGGGATTATTGGAGAGGAGATTATGAAGAGGAGTGGACAGATGGCTATAACTATAGCCGCAGCCAGTTGATTAAAGATGTGGAAGATACCTTCGCACAGGTAACCAAGGAACTATACACAGAGACAGATGCAGGGCAGTGCGTGGGAAGAAGGGACAATGACCAAAGGCATTCTGGCTTGTTCCTAATGCACGAGTCAGCCATTCCCAGGCCTCAGAGTTATGGAATATTAGAGCTTGAAATGATTTGAAAGAATAATAGGACAGGCCCCATAGATGAGCAGAGTCTCTCTGCTTTCCTCCCCTTTTCAGCCACTGAGTGGACCAGGCATTACCAATAGCAAGATTATAAGAAGGAAAGATTATAGGATGGAATGGTCCCCGTGAACTGCCTGGGACCCACACCGTCTTGCAGTTGGTGGCTTTGCTTCCTTCCTCAGGACAATTGATAGTATTGTTTCCTTATCTTTAACTAGGGGAACCTCTATATGGAAGGCAGAGTATCTCATGGACACTTCTCAATGTCTCCCGCTTCCTTCCTTTTGATCCCCACAGCTGCCCCTTTCCCCTGTGCCTTCAAACTCCTTATGCAAGCCTGCTCTGTCATGGCCAAAGTGAGGCAAAGCTCTCAGAAATGGAAGTTGGAGAAACAACTCCTCCGAAAAGAAATGGGCAAAAGATTTCAATAAGTACATCATCAAGGAGATTATATAAATGCCAGATAAACAAGTAAAAAGTTATCAGGGAAATGCCAATTAAAGCCATGTTTAAAAACCACCACACAGCCACCAGAATGGCCGTGGTTAAAAAAGACTGGCTGGCATGGCAGGTGCTGGTGTGGGTGCAGAGATGCTGCTGACAGAAATGCAAAATGGTGCAGCTTCTGCAGAGAGTGGTTTCTTAAAAAGCTAAACAGATGCTTATCATACGACTAAGGTGTTCCACTCTTAGGTTTCTATTTGAGAGAAATGAAAATTTAGATCCAGACGAAGACTCACGTGTGAATGTTCATAGAAGCATTATTCATAATAGCCCCAAACTGGAAACAACCGAGTTGCCCTTCAGCTGCCAAACCGTATCCACGAGATACTAAGTGAAGCAAACTATGACGTAATCGTACAGTGACACGCTACGCAGCAATAAAACAAATGAACTACTGATACATGCAGTAACATGGATGACCCTAAAAATTGTGCTGAGTGAAGGAAGCCAGACACAAAAGGTCACATATTATATGATTTCATTTATATGAAATTTCCAGAATCGACAAAACTATAGAGACAAATATCAATTCAGTGATCACCTGGGGCTGAGGATGGGACTGGAATTTTCTGCAAATAGGCACAAGAAAACTTTTTTGGCCTAATGGAAATCTTCTAAAACTGGGTAATAGTGATGTTGTCCAACAGCATAAATTTAGTAAAACTCATGAGACTGTACATTTCAAAATGGGTGAGTTTTGTGGGATATAAATGATACTTCAACTTAAAAACAAAGGAAGTAGGTAACATCTTAGAAGTGAATATTTTTTTGCGTCTGCTTTCATTTTGGGAATCTGTATTCCTCCTGATGTGTTTGTTGCTTTATGCAGTGAAGTTAGTTGTCATCAATACCTGGGAAGAAGAGATGCTTTCAAACTCTCCAGAATACTTGAGAGGAGGAGAAATTAGAATGTAGGGACATTCTACTTGTCTAAAGAGATTCCTATTTTTAGTGGTAGGGATTGGAAATTGGAGTCGGCTACTCTTGGTCTTAAACTTTCTTCCTGGGCTTTTCAGATTAAGCCATTGTACCAACATCTTCATGCTTATGTGAGGACAAAGTTGATGGCCATCTACCCTTCCCGTATCAGCTCAACTGGATGCCTCCCTGCCCATTTGCTTGGTAAGAAACTCCAGGAACTCTTTGCGTACTGAGTTCTTTGTTATCTCTACCAATAAAGTTGTTTTTTGGAATGAGGCCCAACATAAAGCTTTTGGAAAATTTTGTGAATGAAGTTAGTAACATGATAGAAATCACATTTTGATAGCACTCTATTCAACATAATTATTTAATATAAACTTTCTTTATTGCATTACTTTATTGTATACATAAACAGTTATGTTGGCCACAATACCGAGGATAAAGGGATTATTTAAGATACCTGGCGAAAGAATTCCAGGTTCAAATGAGACTGGAAATGGGGAAAATAAGCTTTGCAATTTAAGTTGATTGGCTAAGCTCTTGAGGTAGAGTTTGGGATTTCAGTATTACGTCCTTGTCAGAGGAAAAAAAACTTGGTAGGCTGTGGTTGGCCAGGGGTGAAAGAAAGGCTTTTGAAAATTAAGGTATAGCTTGAGTGAAAGCTTTGCAAGTTTATTCTAAACGGCACCAATTACTTTTGCTGCAAAGTACATGGTTTGGAATCATATGGGTTATGAATGAAGTCTTTGCCATGAAGAAAGATGCCTAACTTAGGAGTATACTCAGTCTTCCAAGAACTTTCTATCCTGCTGCAGAGCCTTTGTAGACCATGAAAGACCTGAGGCCTTTTATTGAACTTCCTAATTCCCTTCCATAGAGTGATCATCCTTCCTTCCCCTCTGCCACTCCCTGGAAGCCAAGGCCAAATAAAATATATGTGTTTGAAAAGTTCATCTCATGCATACATAGCATTCCTACCAAGCGAAGTTTCTGCTAGCTAATTCTTCTCAACAGTCTTTAAAGCTCTCTCTTAGCAGGAGAGAATATGGATAAAGGATCTGTGAAGATTTTTTACTCTAAGGCAGTATAGAAATACTTTCCACAGCGTCTTTGGCAGGCATTCTTCAGTAATTCGGTTTCTGCCTAAACCTATCTGGTGTGGTGTGGCTCTTCCTTCCTTCCAAGGCAGACTAATCTAGTGCTACATAGCACCAATTATAAGCAAGTTCTACCTTATGTGGGACTGAATCAACACCCCTCTAATGTCTTCCATTCATTACATCTAATTCTATGATACGACGTTACCCAGAATATGTACATTGTTCTTCTACAAGATGGCCTTCTGGATATTTTAAACGACCATCATAAAAGGCACAGCATAGTAACCTGGCAGAAGAGTATGTAATCAATATATTTTAGTGAGTATTATTGTTACCATCATGTATACACTCTCTGCTTCTTTCCAGTTAAATACCCTATAGAGATTTTTAGCCATTCTTTAAAACTCAGTTTTCTAATTGTTCTCCCTTGGACTAACTGTCCTTTGTTGATATCTCTCTTTAAATATCATGCTCAGAACTGAACAATTACTCCAGATGAGGTTTGGCCAGTATAGAGTAAAGCTGGTACCATGACTTCCTTTGTTCTGGACACTATAGTTCTATTTATGTATCTTGAGATCACATTTGTGTTTTGGAAGCCATGTTATACTGTTTGTTGGGTCTCTTTTGGTCTTTTGCATGTAGATTATGTCTCAGCCTGAAGTCACATATTACATATTTTTATAGTGGATACATTTTCTTTAAAATTTAAGCATAGAACCTTACATTTATTTCTACTCAATTTTATTGTTTAAAACATGAGTTCATTGGAATATTCTTCGTGTAGTTATATTGCCCCATTACTTTGTTGCCAGCATTCTGATCTTGCTATTAGGTGGAGATTTTCTTTTCTTTTCTTTTCTTTTTTTTTTTTTTTCATTTAATGTTTATTTACTTTTGAGAGAGAGAGAGCAGAGAGAGAGAGAGAGAGAGGGGCATAAGATCTGAAGCAGGCTCTGTGCTACTAGCAGCAAGTCCAATGTGGGGCTCGAACCCATGAACTGCAAGATTATGACCTGAGCCAAAGTCAGATGCTCAACTGACTGAGTCACCCAGGAGCCCCTAGATTGATTCTTTTTCTAGATCCATCTTGCCTTTTAGGGTCTCTGGCCTTGGGATCCAACTTAACATTTGTTTGAGGTATTTGAAAAATTACCCAATTAAATGTATTACTATAGTATGCTGATAAAGGGAGGGCTTTGTTACTAGTTAGTAGAGATTCCTGAATGATGAGCCTGTATGATCTCTCTTGAGTCCGATATCGGGAATTACTAGTGGCTTAATTTGCAATATTTTGTCCCATGGATGGTGGATTTTATCTGTTTCTAATCTATAGTAGCTTTGATGTTCCACATATTTAATAAATTGTGCCCCTGAATTGTAATTCGAAATGGGAGAAATAGGGTTAATCTCCTGTCATTTTCTCCTTTTCGAGGAAATAGAAAAAGAAGGGGAGTGTTGAAAATTTTAAATAAGAGAACAGAAAAACAGGTAAATAAAGAGAAATTAGATGAAATGTAGAATACTATATGGCCTGTTTGCCAGTCCTAAGTTATGCACCGTGTGAAATCAGGTGTGTACTTCTGCTGTCTTTGCTATGTATTAACGAAACGTTTTTCTTTCTAATAGGTGATATGTGGGGTCGATTTTGGACAAATCTGTACCCTTTGACAGTCCCCTTTGGACAGAAACCAAACATAGATGTTACTGATGCAATGGTGAACCAGGTAGGAAGAAGTGGCCTTACAAACCAAATCTAAATCCTCAGCTTCATTTCTTTTTCTTCCATTTTTCTCTCCTTGTCTTTTGCATATGAAATCATGTAAATAAAAATTTTTCAGCTAATTTAAATGTATTTCTTATGTAGCTATCTTTTCAAGGAAAAGTAATTTATGGTGTCAGTGATGTCAGGTACCTTGAATGATTGATATACGGTATTGATCTTGCTGAGCGGTATTAAAAATGGAGACGACCTGAGTTTTCCATTAAGCAGTAAGATGTGGAATTAGCAACCTGGCTGGCATTACTCTTTCCAGAGTTAGTCACTGCTAAGTAATTAATCCGTAATCTCCAAGAATAGCAAAAATGATATCATGAGAAGATTTTTACATATTTAAAAAATCACTATTGTTAAAAATACTACAAGAGTCTTTAAAGTAATTTTTAAATTACGCTTATGTCACCGTCTTGACAGAATTGTTTAAATTCTCTGTGTTTCATGCCACTGGCGAAATCCTATTATAATGATATATTTTTTCTTTATTCAGCCAATTCAGCCTTTTGGGGGAAGAATTTATGATCATACTTCTATTAGCTGTATAAAATTTCTTCAGAGAGTTGCACCATAATTTCTTTTACTATTTATACATTGCCGGCTTTTCCCTTGTAAACAGTTTTAAATCTGTAAGCAACTGTGCAGCGAACATTTTCACACGCATAACGGTCCTGGGAAAAGACCACGGACAAAGCAAGAATGCGAGGCTGCACGGCCCCCAATCCCCTGCAGCTGTGCTTGGTCTGTTTTGCAGTTGAACAAAGGCTCGTCTTTATGCAGCTCTTCAGCCCATCTGCGGGGTTTGCACACCCACCATCCCTCCTACGGTCATCTTAAAACAAACCTACGAGACGATCGGGACAGACACTTTGATAGATCCATGTTGTAGGCGAGGAAACTGAGGCCTTGGGAAAATGGCCCAAAGTCACAAAGACCATCAGTGGCAACTAAGGCCTGAACTCAGAACTCCTAATGTTTCCAGTCCCATTTTCCATTCTCTCATTCTTCATTTAATAGATGCTAACTATGCTTACTAGTCTATACTGTTTTGGTATACGCACATCCATTCTGCCTAAGAACGTCATACCTACTAATACCAATATTGCCTTTAAAGGACAATAATGAGAAACATCCGTAGTGTCATATCCTGTTTCAAATCCCCAAGGCTGATAGAGGAGAAAAACCAGACTTGACTGGTCTTTGAGATCAGAGGAAGTTTTCTGTGTCACCAAAAGCGATTCAGGAATTATCTGTCAGTTACACAAACTTTGTCTGCCTGATGTGGGCCTTATCTCCAAAGAAGTCCTGGTCGGTTCCCAGAAGAGTTTGCTGGATGGCAGACACTTACTGCTGCCCCTCTCCAGTTCCAGAATGTTATGAAAGTTTAGATTCCCATATGGCCTATGAGGCAAGGCCCAGTTACTTCTTGGCTACTTGGTCGCATGGAGGCCTTTTTGGTTTCAAAATTCCATGACTTTATGTGCACCTTATTATTTGTGTCTTCCACTGAGCCCAACACAAGGCCTTTACGCCTCGAAGGGACTCAGTCAATGATTGTTGGCTTATTTGAATTGTTTTTAGCAAAGAGAAGGTCATTGTTGTTTGTTTATACTTGGAATATAAAGACAAAACAACCGCACATAATATTTAATATTTTTGTGTATTTTCACAGTAATATTACATTAGATAAGTGGTTTATATATTCTACTTTTTCACTTAAGATTAACTTATAAAAAACATCAATAAAAATTCTTTACAAATTGAATTTATTTAGGTTTTCCATTCCACAAAGATATCACTATTTAACCATTCTGGTGGTGGTTTTTACCTTTTTCTTTATTAAAAATTATTTTACATGTTGTATACCTTTCATTTACACAATGTAGTATGTCAGATATATTTCCATTTTAAGAAATAATAAACAAAAAAACCATTTTGAATGTAATTCTTTGACCTGATTTCTGATAATTTCCTAGGTTAGTTCCCTAGCGACAGGATTACTGAGACAGGGCATAAACACTCTGAAAGCTTGACATGTCCATACATGTCACCAAATTGCCTTCCAGAAAGGTTATGCCTCTGTATGTAGCTAACAGAGAGAATGCTGTTATTGTAATGCTAGAATTAAATGCTGATCTTTTTTTTCCTTCTTCTCTCCAGACGTGGGATGCAACGAGGATATTCAGGGAGGCTGAGAAATTCTTTGTGTCTGTTGGCCTTCCCAACATGACTCAAGGATTCTGGGAAAACTCCATGCTAACTGAGCCAGGCGACAACCGGAAAGTGGTCTGCCATCCCACAGCTTGGGACCTAGGGAAGGGTGACTTCAGGTAACGAGGATGATCCATCCACACTAAACTGGGAGACGGTAGAGGCAGGGACGAGGGCGAATCTGGATTTCTTCTTTGCCTCTCTGAGCACAGAAGAGATATATGACCTCTCCTTAAATGAGGGCTCAGGAGTCCATGAGACCACGTCTGAGCTTTTCCAGGAAAAGGGGATTGTCCGCAGGCCCTAACTTGAACCTTAGACAGTTTGCCTCATTTGAAATAGTATGCACCCATTACAGTTGCATGGTCGTGAGTATGGTGGTGTCCCCATTAGAAAGATTTGGTGCCAAGATTTATGGAAGATAGATGTGTGAATCGGGCATCGCTCCTCCCCTCCATGTTTCCCTCCTGTGAGTGAGACAGGGCAGGTGAATCAATACGCTGGGTTAAAAGACAAAGTGGTACGTACACTCTCTGGGGAATGGGACGAGCGCTGACCACACCTGGAATGGGAGACAGGCTCCGACAGGGCTTTTGGGGGGACATTTGGATTAGGTTTAAGGTGAGGCTTTGGGCAGACAGAGCTGGGAGGAAAGCAGGAGGAAAGTGCAGAGAGGCAGGAGCTGCCGCCGTGTACTGGAGTTGGCACTCTAGGCTACGCTGAAGGCCATGTGAAGGAGGCCCTGCGCAATATGGCAGAATGTGCACAGGCGCCTGAGTTCGAGCTGTGTCCCTTAGTGACTAGGCGACCTTGGGCAAAGTATTTAGCCTTCTTGGGTTTCAGTTTCCTTATCTATAAAGGGGGATGATAACGCCCAAGTAGCAGGTTTGTGAGTGTCTTAGGCTGGGTTCTCCAGCTTGAGATGAAGGTTCTTGTCCAGGTGTTTCACTGAAGGACGGCCATGAGGCGAAGGGGAACGAGCAAAGCAGGGGGAGGGTGGACGAGTTAAGTAAGGATGTGGTCTCTGCTGGAGACTTGGCCTCGGCCCAATCCCATGGGGCTCTCTGCACCCTGATTTGTGCCATAGTTGGTCACACCCTGAGAAAAGAGGACTGGCCTTTCACACCCCCACATTAGTCAGTCACTGGCTGAGGACTGTCCCCGGAGCGTGGGAAGACCTCGTCTCCTGGCTGAGGCACCTCTCATTCAGCCAAAGGCAGCGCACACGGAAGCCGCCGCTGGCTTTTAGCAGCTCTGACTCAGGCAGCGGGAGATGGGTGGCTCTGCCTGGTGGAGCTGGTCTGGGAAGGCCCAGCAACATCCACCAGAGTCAGGTTTGGCAAGCCTTTTCGGTAAGGGGTCACGCGGTAAATAGTTTAGGCTCTGCAGGTCTCTGTCACGACTACTTGGTTCTTCCCGTGTGGCATCAAGGCAGCCATTTGTTTATATGTCATCTATGGCTGCCTCATTTATCAAACCGGTTTACTGACTCCAGGCCTAGAGTGAGGCTTAGAAATGGGTGAGTAGATGGAAGTTTCCCAGCACTCGCACTTAGGTACTGAAGACATTAAATACCTAGTAGCTACTCTCATGATTCTTTCACTAGAGAAGAGAGGAAAAGCCAGGTTAGAAAAGCAGGTCACACTGGGCTGTATTAAGGAGGTTGGGTTTATTTCTGACCAGCGTGGGGGACTGAAAGGGTATTTATCAGGAAGCTGACGTGGCCAGAGTGGTAAGAAAATGAATTTGGGAACGTACTGAAGCGTGCCCCCTCGTTGCCCTGAATGAGACCGCTCTTGCCGAGTTGAACAGGGCCACTGCCTAACTGCAACTGGCAGCCGTAGGCAACGTCTACAGGCTGTGTTTGAAATGCTGTTGTACGTTGGCTTCTGTACTGCCATCCAGAAAAGGACTCCTGTCTCCATCATCTCTGAATCAGCTTCCTCTCTCGGCCCTGTACGCACAGGGACCTCCTAGGGCTTGGCTTTTGGCCCTCTTTCCTTGCCGTTCTGTACCTGCTTCATGGCCCATCCCATCTACGCCCTGCCTTACGTGCTGATGACTCCCAAATATCAATTTCCAGCCCCTCTCCTATGCCTTCTCTATCTTGGCTCCACCACACTGCTTGCGGTGCCCCGGATGCTATGCCCTTTTCTCCAGCCTTTCTCACCGAGCACTTCGGAGATGTCAATCTCTTATCCCTCCCTGCCATCTGCCTGGCAGACTTCTGCGTGTTAATTAATCAAGGTCCAGGTTGCTCACTGCCTCCTCAGTTATGCCCTTCCTGGTGCTTCTAGGAGACCATGCCCGCATTCACTTGTTATTATGCCCAAGGCCATGCCTGCTTAGAGACTATTTGCCTGAGAGTTTTTATAGTAGAAGACTCTGCTTATCTTTCTGTTAGTCTGTCAGCCCCAGGATTCAGCCCTGCCCATCACTTTATATTAAGCACCTTGTACAGTTTCTAGGACACGAGAGGTAGGTCCTCAAGATTCATGGGCAAGCAAAGCTTGGAAGGATAATCCACGCTACCCAAATCCTCTCTGCTCTGCTGTGCTGATTAAATTACATTCATTGAGATTCATTGTAATCTTGCCCATTTTTGTGCAGGATCAAGATGTGCACAAAGGTGACGATGGATGACTTCCTGACAGCCCATCACGAGATGGGACACATCCAGTATGACATGGCATATAACGCTCAACCCTTCCTGCTAAAAAATGGAGCTAACGAGGGGTTCCACGAAGCTGTTGGGGAGATCATGTCACTTTCGGCAGCTACACCCAACCATTTGAAAACCATTGGTCTTCTGTCACCTGCTTTTTCTGAAGACAGTGGTATGGGCGGTTTTTACATGGCTTGTTTGGGGGATTCTTTAGTCTGATGTAGGCAAAGGTATTGATTATCGTATGTGAGATATATTTAATTTTTGCCACATAAAGTATATGATATATATGGGTAACTGGGAATTGCTACTGGTAAAAACATCTTTTAAAGTGTATGTCACAACAAGCCAACTTCTGGTTTTAGATCTTTGAGAACGGCAGAAGGGAGGTAACTGAATAAATGGTCTTCGGGCTCTAAGAAACAGCTAACGGCGGCGGGGGGGATGGGAGGTGGAAGATGCTAAAACAGGCCCACAGAACTGAAATGGCTTATCCAAGGTCACCCGGCTAATTAGTGTCAGAGTGATGACTAGACCCCTCTGGTTCTAAGTAAAAACTTCTCAAAATGTGAGAGCTAGAACATTCAAAAGACCGCTTTGCAGGAGCAGCAAACTGAAGACAAGAGAGGGAAAGTAACTAGCCCAAGGTCAAAAAGCAATATAGCCGAACCAGAACCAGAGCCCTAATCTAAAGCTTTTCCCATACTATTATGCAGAACAGGGTGTGACCTGAAATTTGAGAGTTCTTAAAAGACAGGTGGGGACAGATCAAGATTGAGTGGGACTGAAAACCTTCCGTTCCTCCAGCTGAGCATGAATCTGCCCCTGTAACACCTTCTCAGATCCTTGCCATCCTCCGACATCTTTGCCCAAGGCAGCCTGTTTCTCTGTGCGTGGGTGGGACTTGAGGGCACATGACAGATGTTCGTGCGATCCAGCTTCTCCAGGGAAGATGTCATGGCATTTGATCCTTCCTTATAGGAGGAGGATACTTAGAGCCGGATGTGTTCTCTCTTGTATATTTCTCTGCCCTCATGTTAACTATTTGGTTCGCAACCTCAGCTCCGCTGGCTGGAACGTTTGGTCAATGAGGTCAAGGTCTTGAGCTCCCTCCTTGCAGGGGCAAATCACTGTGCCATGTTTCTGGCTCCGGACTTCAGCGATCTCATGAGGACCTGGGGGGGTCACTGTAAAGCCATCATCACGTCTGAAAAAGTTACTGTAAGCACAGACTCAGCGGGTAATAGACAAGTAGCAGCATCCTCCCACGAAGGACGGAAGTTCACGGCAACCACACCTGTTGCCTAATTTTAAAATTGAATCATTCAGTCAATTAACAGACAATTGTTTGTTTTTATCATCTTTAAAATATTCCCTGACAGCAGGTGAAGGTGATGGAATCATTAAGATTTGTACTGGATGCAGTTAAGCCACCGGCCTCAAAAACTCTTGCTTCCTTCCTTGGCTCTGCCCCTGATCTGTGAATGATGTGAAATAAATTCCTTCATTACTTCTCACCCTCCCTCCTTCTCTTTTTCTCGCCTCCTTTCTTCTTCCAAAAATATTTACTGAGCATAAACCACGTGCAAGGCATTTTTCTCAGCAATAGAGATACAGCGGTGTGCTAACTCGATACTATCTCCCTGCTTGCATTTCAGTGAGCTTCCTTCCTTTGTACACGAGGCATGAGTGCTTCTCCTTTTTCACATCACTGAGTAAAGGATAAATGAGATCACATAATTTGTTAAAGCATTTTGAACTGAGATAAAGATGATGTCAGTACATTCAATGTGTGCTGTACTTCCGATTATCCAGTGGATAGTTTCTTCTAGGGAGGTTCCTTTTCGTTTGTTTTTTTCCTCCCTGGTTTACTGGCGTTTGGCCACATCTGTTTAATATTTGTTTATTTAACAAAGACTCAGAGAGGGTATCATGTAGGAGACACTGGGCTAGGTATATAGTCTTGAATGAGACATTAACAGTCACTGCCTTCATGGAGCTAAGATGACAGAAGATGAAATAGCCCTAATTAGCTCTGATGAGAGGTATTTAAGGAAGGCAATTGACACTAATGAAAAAATGAGGATTAGGGGTTGCTTGCAGATTCATCTTACCTGTTCTGTCCAAGTCTTCACCCTCCTCCAAATCCCTTAGCTGAGAAGAATGAATATAGGGGCACCTGGGTGGCTTAGTTGGTTAAGCATCTGACTTCAGCTCAGGTTGTGATCTCACAGTTCGTGGTTTCGAGCACCGCGTTGGGCTCTATGCTGACAGCTCAGAGCCTGGAGCCTGCTTCAGATTCCGTGTCTCCCTTTCTCTCTGCCCCTCCCCTGCTCGCACTCTGTATTTCTCTCTCTCTCTCTCCAAAATAAATAAATATTAAAAAAAAAAGAAAAAGAAAAGGAATATATACATATTATCGTGTCCACTGTCAATATTTCTCACATAATCATCCTTACTGGAAGTATATCTTGAGGAATAATGTCTTGAGATTGGGAAGTTAATACAGAACACGACTGTCGTCCTCATGTTAATATTTATCCTTTTCCATTTTACTTTCAGAAACAGAAATAAACTTCCTACTCAAACAGGCACTTACAATCGTTGGAACGCTACCGTTTACTTACATGTTAGAGAAGTGGAGGTGGATGGTCTTCAAGGGGGAAATTCCCAAGGAGCAGTGGATGGAGAAGTGGTGGGAAATGAAGTAAGTCAATGAATATGGAATCATAAAATGTTTTCTCATGAGTTTGCCACTTACCTAAAAGCATTTGACTGGCCTGTGCGTGCGCACACACACATACTGCCTCCTTTTTATTTTCTATTTTTAAATGTTTATTATTTTTGAGAGAGAGAGCTAGAGAGCACAAGTGAGTGGGGAGGCCGGGAGGGGGGACAGAGGATCCGAAGTGGCTCTGTGCTGACAGCAGCAAGCCCAATGTGGGGCTCGAACTCACAAAATGTGAGATCAGTACCTGAGTGGAAGTTGGACACTCAACTGACTAAGCCACCCAAGTGCCCATTTTTATTTTTCAAGTCTCCATTTGGGTGCTTTCTCCTCAGAGAACATTTCCTTGGCTCCAGCCTCCCCCAAGCAGGGTCAGGTGACACAACTTCTCATGCTCTAGCTTCTAAAGTGCTGGGTCACGCGTTAAACTGTGCTATTTTCGGCAAAGCACTGGAGACCCAATGCTGATCATTTCAGATGTTCTCCTTGACTTCAAAGAACTTTTTTTACTCTATGGAGGGATGTGGAAAATGAAACCATGGCAACGTGGGTGTATGGGGATCCAAGAGCATCCGAGGCACGAGCCAGAGGCCAATCTGGTGGGTCACATGGGGAGAGGCGTCCAAGTTGAGGTTTGAGAAGGGGGTGAGAGTTAACCAGGTGTATGTGGAGGGAACAGAGGTAATTCCAGGCTAGCAAGAGCCTGGCACTTTCAGGTAACAGACAGTGATCCACCTTCAATAGGTCTTCAGCACTACATTCTTCACTGTCGCCCAAGTCCCTTGCACAGTGCCTGGGACACACAGGTATGAACTAATGGGTTTGGGATGAAAGAATTACAAAAGAGGACAGATACCAAGGAAGGAAGGGAAAGAGTCTTCTCCCCACCCTCTATTAGTCAGACTCCTGTCAGTTATTTTGCTTTGTTTTCCTTGTCTTTAAAACACGTTTTTTAAAAGTAATCTCTACACCCAAGGTGGGGCTCAAACTCATGACCCCAAGATCAAGAGTCAGATGCTCTACCAACTGAGCCAGCCAGATGCCCTTTTATCTTTCCTTTTTGTGGTGAAGATCTACCTGTATAACATTCAGTTCCGTACCCATACGTTTAAGTCAGTGTCACTCTTCCGCCAAGATTCTCTGTGAACATAAATCCTACTAGAAAGGACCAGTGTATTAAGATTAAATAATGCCAGATACATGGTTTCTGTATCTTTTTTTCTGATTGAATTAATGTTGATCCCTCTTAAAGGTTTATTTTGCAAGATAAATGGAACCGGAACCTTGGACTCATTCATTATGCATTAATTACCCCATTAATTCAACAGATACACACGCAGTCTTTCCTTAGCATGAGGCACCATGTTTGACACTGGAGCTGTTAAGATGACTGAGGTGGCCCTGCCGTCTAGGAGCTCAAGTTTCCAGGGCAAGAAGGAGCTGCATGTGAATAATTATAAAACAGAGAGAATGATGCCAAAGGAGCGCAGCTAGAGAAGGCTAAGGGAGCCAGAGGGGGCTGGCTGTGCTGACAGCGGGGTGTGATTGAGGGCAGACCCCACGGAAGGGGGGGCGATCCAGCTAGCCTTGAAGAATGACTCAGATGTCAATTTCACAAAACTGTCTCCCAGGAACGCATAAAATGTGGTGCCCAAGAGGGATTATTAAGACTTTCACTGCACATTCTCGGTCATGCAATGCACCTTACTAAATCAGTGTTTCAAAGATGCAGATCTTTTCCAGTGGCATACCCTGGCTGGATTAAACAAGGAAGAGATAACCACATAGGGGTGTTATTCCGTAATTTTTTACGCTGTTTCCATTTCACCTGACAACCAGTTCCAGTATACATACCATTGGCTGCTGAAACCACACTAACTGCCTCCAACCGTACCTTCTCGTGATGGGTGGCCCACAGCTCATCTCTCTGGGTTTTTTTGTCCCAAAGGCGAAACATAGTCGGGGTGGTGGAGCCTGTGCCCCATGATGAAACATACTGTGACCCTGCATCTCTGTTCCATGTTGCTAATGATTACTCGTTCATCAGGTAAATGACAGTTTTCTTCTGACTTTTTAACCTCCAGGGTTTGTGGATAGCTCTGCAAATGACAAAGAAACAGGGATCTCTGAAGTATGACTCTTTCTACCTACTTTCTCCCTAGAACCTCAAGACAGATGATCAATTTCAATTAAATTTAACTCAGTACGATTTATTGGGTCCAATAACACTTGTGTGAGATCTTTTCTCCTCCATGAAGGAATTTATAGTATCCTTGGGGGAAATAAAATTATCTTCATCTGTCTTCTTGTTACTGGCAGTGTTCAGGGTGATTGTGATAGAGTATTTTTAATTTGAAGTCTAGAAACCTATGTTCTTCACGTATAAGCCCCAGATCTTGAATTTGCTGAATGTCAGCTTCTTCATTTAGAAGGTAGAAATAATATTATTGGCCTGCCATAGGATTGATTGGCAATATTTATATGAAAGGGCCATAAACATGTGAACCACGATACAAATGTGAGCTAACATTTAACAGAATAATACTGCCTTTTAAATCAGCTGATACACAAATACAGGTAGGTTGTGATGAGTCTGTAGGGTTCATATTTGGGTCTTTCTGGAGAAAGAGGTTGGACTGGTATCTCTTTGGTTACTAGAGCCTCAGAATTTAAATATATGCCCTGATCTATGAGTCTGGCAAAGGGACTAAACACGGTACTGCTCGCTTGTGTCTTTGTCTACCTTATAGATACTACACAAGGACCATTTACCAATTCCAGTTTCAAGAAGCCCTCTGTCGAATAGCTAAGCATGAGGGTCCCCTGCACAAATGTGACATCTCAAATTCCACTGAAGCCGGGAAGAAGCTGCTGTAAGAAATACTGCAACATGTTGACCCTCTCCTCTCCAGTATTACTCATTTCCATGCCTACGTTTGGACTTCATTTCCTTGTTCTAAAAAGAAAATGTTTGGCCTCAAAATGTCCTCATCCACAAATTAAATGTTTCCGTTATGGTCACACGGGAACCTAGGGCATGCGATGGCTGGACGGTCTACCTCCTCTCTCCACGTCATACCCCCAGAGCCCCCTTTGCAGTAATTGGCAGGAAAGAGGTTGAAGGATGAATACATCCGTTAACCCACCTTATTTTCTTACCGGCCAGGAGCAAACTTGGCCAAGCCCAAGAGGAGAAACGCTAGATGACAGTGTAAATATGTGCACATCTGAAATCCCTCTCAAATCCCTGAGCCCACCCTCTTCTTTTTTCATGTAGCCAAATGCTGAGCCTTGGAAAGTCAAAGCCCTGGACCTTTGCATTGGAACAGGTTGTAGGAGCAAAGAACATGGATGTAACACCACTGCTCAACTACTTTCAGCCCTTGTTGACCTGGCTCAAGGAGCAGAACAGGAATTCCTTTGTGGGATGGAACACCGAGTGGAGCCCATGTGAGTACACCGCGGTGACACATTGCAAATGATTTCCTTTCTGCTTCCCCTAGTCTCCTCTGGCCTGTCTCATGGGGCTACGACACAGCTGAGTATGTCTTTCCTCTGTGTAGACCCTGCCTCTGACCGTGCCGGTGGCATGATGGAAACTACACACATGTGTGCGTGCGTGCGCGTGTGCATGCACACACACACACACACATTGTCTCTTTTTTTTATACTATTCTTCCTTTCTGATCTTATACTCTAATAAATTTTGCCTGCTGCTCATTTTATGTCCACCTGTTCATTCTTCAAAGCGGTGAGAGAACGATCCTGGGTATTGTGGTAAAAAATCCTGCAGCAGCAAGATGGGCCGGGTCTTGGGAATGGTTTTTCCATTGGAAAGTTACTTTCCTCTCTTTCTCTTTCAAGTCTGCCTTATTAGACCCATATTTAAAATAAAAGAGTATAACCGTCCCCAACCCACTGCGGTCGAATCCTGCTCTTAAAAGGGAAATATTTTTAAAATCAATTTTAATGCTATTATCTCTCCTTCCTGGCAGTTCCTCTCCTATTTCTTTTTTTTTTTTTAATGTTTTATTTATTTCTAGGAGAGAGAGAGAAAGAGAGACAGTGTGAGCAGGGGAGGGTCAGAGAGAGAGGGAGTCACAGACCGAAACAGGCTCCAGGCTCTGAGCTGGCAGTCAGCACAGAGCCCGACGCGGGGCTCGAACCCACGACCCACGAGATCATGACCTAAGCGAAAGTCGGACGCTTAACCGACTAAGCCACCCAGGCGCCCCTCCTCTCCTATTTCTGAACCTTTTCCTTATGTTATTTCTTCATCGGTCAGTTTTAGACCTGCCCTTCTGCTTCCTCTTCTCCCTCCCTTCCTCATTTCCCAGTAAAAGTTTTCATAATGGTTTTATAAGAAACTATCAGTATTTACATCATAACGCCTGACGAACCAAGCAATATACTATTTTAAATCCTTTCTTAGGTGGCTTTTTATTTGTTCTGGAGGTTCTCCTGCCTTATTTGTTTCCTGTCTAATTTGCTGTCAACGCTGCATTCTTCTTTTCCAGAGAGTCCAACAGGCCTGTTCTGTTCGATCCCATCGGTTCCCTCAACACTTCCCTCTTAGCGTCCTACGTTCTTCTGTCTCATTCGGGACCATGGTTTTCATCCCGAGTCATCTGTCTTTTTGCTGCTTTCCCGGGTTGAATCCATTGCTTCTGGGATTCCATGTTTCTTTCTCGGATCTTCTCTTGTTCTGCTGCGGCAAGAGCACGTGGGAGGGGACGGTCCCCTGGGGCCCACGGCGGCTTGGCCCCTGTTTTCAGTCTGTCTCTCATTCCAGCCCCCAGGCCTCTCCGGGATTCTCTGAGACTCTGGCACCGCCTCTGGGTACACATTAGGCCCTGGCTTCCCGACCCTACCTTTGAGAAAGCACTTAACCCTACCCCCATGACTTCTCGTTCTCCAAAAGCGCATGTTCACCCGTTAAAACAATTCCCTTACTGTCACTTTAGTGGAATCTTGGGAGGGGACGCAGTAAATGCACGTGGTCAATCTGTCATCCGTAACCAAGCGTCTATGATTTCTCTTTAATCAGATGCTGACCAAAGCATCAAAGTGAGGATAAGCCTAAAATCAGCTCTTGGAGAAAAAGCAGTGAGTATTCTGGACAGTGTGTCCATTACTTACTTCTTAACATGCTCCTTTAAATGGGCCCGAGAAGCCCCTTCCAGTGCCGTCTAAAAGAAGACAGGCCACACGTTTCTCTTAAAAACTATAAGCTCCAGGGGCGCCTGGGTGGCTTAGTCGGTTAAGCGTCCGACTTCCGCTTGGGTCATGATCTCGTGGGTCGTGGGTTCGAGCCCCGCGTCGGGCTCTGTGCTGACTGCCAGCTCAGAGCCTCGAGCCTGTTTCAGTCTGTGACTCCCTCTCTCTCTGACCCTCCCCTGCTCACGCTGTCTCTCTCTCTCCTTGAAATAAATAAAACATTAAAAAACAAAACAAAAAAACTATAAGCTTTCAGACTCTGGACTTTGGCTCTTGGTGTTTTTTTTCTTTCTTTTCCTTTCTTTCTTTCTTTCTTTCTTTCTTTCTTTCTTTCTTTTCTTTCTTCTTTCTTCTTTTTCTTTCTTTCTTTCTTTCTTTCTTTCTTTCTTTCTTTCTTTCTTTCTTTCTTTCCTTTCTTTCTTCACAGTCCTTATTGGATTGATCACATCTACTTTTTCCTGGATACTTTCAAGGTGTTATGAAGATCAATGAAAAATATCCAATCTTAAATATCAAATGTCCACCCTCTTAATTCACTCTTATCACCATTACTTGTATTTGAGGAAAGGACAGGTTATATTTTAAGAGGTCGTTTTTAGAAGTAGTGTAGATAGTTTTGCTTTATTTTGTTTTAGTCAATCATCCACATTCTGGAAGCTTGTTAAAAATGCAGAATCTGGGGCACCTGGGTGGCTGAGCTGGTTAAGCGTCCGACTCTTTTTTTTTTTTTATTTTAATGTTTATTTATTTTTGCAAGACAGAGAGAGAGCAGGGGAGGGGCAGAGAGAGACACACACACAGAATCTGAAGCAGGCTTCAGGCTCGGGTCTGCCAGCACAGAGTCCCAAGCGGGACTCAAACTCACGAAGTGAGATCATGACCTGAGCTGAAGTCGGACGCCTAACCAACTGAGCCTCCCAGGCACCCCAAGCATACGACTGGTGATTTCAGCTCAGGTCATGATCTCACAGCTCGTGAGATCAAGCACCGCCTCAGGCTCTGTGCTGACAGTGTGGAGCCTGCTTGGGGTTCTCTCTCTCCCTCTCTCTCTGCCCCTCCTGCTCACACACTCTCTCTCCCCTCTCTCTCCCTCTGCCACTCCCCTGCTCATGCATACGCTCTCTCTCTCTCAAAATAAGTAAATAAACATTTTTTTAAACTGCAGAATCTTAGGCTCCAACCCCGGACCGTCTTAATCCAAATCTGCATTTTCACAAGCCCCCCATGTTTTTTCGTGCACACAAGACTGGGACACTCTTATAACATGGTTTCTCAAACCCAGCTGCACACTGGAGTCATGGGATGTTTAAAAAATATTAAAGCTCGAGTCCCACTCCTGGAGACTCTGACTTCATTGTTGTGGGGCATAGCATTGAGGGGCAGACATCGAGCGTTTTAAAAGCCCCTCCGGGCGCCCTGGTGGCTGGTGCACCTGATGCACCACTTCCCAAACTTTAAACCTTCAAATTCTTTTTCCTTTAGCCATTATTGACTATCTATGGGATTATTTCTGTCATCTTTTTAGTGGCTCTTTCTTGGCCTAATACATTTTAATTATCTTTTTAATATGTATGGTTTTTAAAAATTTTTTTTTGAGACAGAGAAGGTGCGATTGAGCAAGGGGCAGAGATAGAGGGGACAGAGAGAGAGAGAAGCGGGGCTCACCCAAAGCAGGGCTCGAATTCATGACCTGAGCCAGTCAGATGCTTAACCGACTTAGCCACCCAGGTGCCCCACATTATCATTACTATTAAAGCAGCTTTTTTACCAAACCTGAGTGGTATCAAGCTGAAGTTAATGTAACAGGGTTTTTTGTGTGAAAGTTGTCATTGTTTTTTCTAAAAGGGAAAGAAGAGGCAAAAGTTGTGCCATTCATTGATCTCTACTGCCAGCTACTGGAGGAAAGAGTAAATGCATTTATTTCCTCAGCAAATTTTCATGGACTGTGCAAATACACCAGCTGGTTTGTTTGGCACTGAAAACCAGAACAAATTACCTTGTTGTGTACAAAAGTTATTTTTTTTCCTTTGAACCTCAAGGTTCTTTTTCTTTTATACTTGTGCATATCTGAGAACTTACTATAAGAATAGTAAAAGCTCTGCATATTTGTCGGTGATACATGGACATTTTTTCTTTTTCTTTAATGTTTATTTTTGAGAGAGAGAGAGAGAGAAGGAGAGAAGGATACAGAGCGTGAGTTGGGGGGCAGAGAGAGAGAGGGAGACACAGAATCTGAGGCAGGCTCCAGGCTCTGAGCTGTCGGCACAGAGCCTGATGCGGGGCCCGAACCCACGAACTGTGAGATCATGACCTGAGCTGAAGTCGGACGCTTAACCGACTGAGCCACCCAGGCGCCCCTCTTTTTCTTTTTTAAAGTGTTTTTTTTTTTAATTTTTATTTTGAGAGAGAGAGAGAATCCCAACCAGGCTCCATGCTGTTAGCACAGAGCCCACCATGGGGTTTGATCCCGTGAACCCTGGGATCATAAACTGAGCTAAAATCAAGATGTGGATGCTTAACCGACTAAGCCACCCAGGCCCCCAACATTTCTTTTTTAATTTTTTATTTCTTTAAAAAAACTTAAAAAAATTTTTTAAGTTTATTTATTTTGAGAGAGCACAAGGAGGGGAGGGGCAGAGAGAGAGAGGGAGAGAGAGAGAATCCCAAGCAGACTCCGCAGCTGTCAGCGTAGAGCATGAGTTGGGGCTGGACCCACAAACCACGAGGTCATAACCTGAGCTGAAGTCAAGAGTCAGACGCTTAACTGACTGTGCCATCCAGGTGCCCCAAATTTATTTTTTATTTCAAACATAAATAACATAAAGGGTTTTGTTAGTTTCAGGTGTACAATACATGGGTCGTTATCAAAGCCCACAGCTCTCATGACTCCCCTCTATAAACCTGCCCTCAGGATGTTTATTTCAGCTTCTATCAAACTGAAGTAAAAGGATCCATGAACATGGTCCTTAAAGCACTTGGGTGCCTGCCCAGCAACACTAGCACCACCTGGGAGTTTATTAGAGATGCAAATTTGTAGGTCTATCCCAGACTTTCTGAATTAGAAACCCAGAGGGTAGGGCCCAGTATTCAGGGGTTTAAACAGTGTTCAGTGATTTAACAAGCCTTCCAGGTGATGCTGGTACACAGCAAGTTGGAGGTCACTGGCCTAATGAGTAGCGAGATTCTCTGGAGTGGTAGAAAATTTAACAATAGTGCTTCTGGGAAATCAAGTTTTGAATGTATTCTCTGACCCCCGCTGAGCAGTGTTTGTCTTTTGACTTTGCAGTACGAATGGAATGACAATGAAATGTACTTGTTCCGGTCATCTATTGCATATGCCATGAGAGAATATTTTTCCAAAGTCAAAAACCAGACGATTCCTTTTGTGTGAGTTGATTTGCTGTGCTTTCGAGTTCCTCCAACCAGAATTTCTCTTTCTCTTGGGTCTGAGAAGATATTATGCTTAAACTTTCATTCAAGTGAAATTAATAACTAACAACTTTGAAACTTCTCTGATGTCTGCACTCTGATAGTGGAGTTCGCTCCCCTCCCGTCCCTTGCTCTCTCCACCTTCCCCCTCCCTTTCTGTTCACCAAATGCTCCCTCCACCCTCAGCCCTGAAAGAAAGAGGCGGACATCTCTACTTTCATTGAACTTGGATTCTAATGCTATGTTTTCTGTGTGTGTTATGATCAGCAAAACATGTAAGTGAACTATGGTACAGTTAGATGGGGACGAGCTCCAGGGAGAAAAGTACAGCACAGCGGGGCTAGGGAGCGCTCGTGTGTGTCTGGAGCTCAGCTTCACCTGCAAGGGTCAGAAGAGGCCTCGGTACTGTTTGAGGGAACATCTACGGCAAGGAGAGCGCCCACGATGCAGACGATGTGGCGGCTGGAAAGATTCTGAGGAATGAATATCCTTGTCTGTCGAAGGAACAGCAAGGGCGCAGTGAGCTAGCAGAAGACCAGCCGGAGGCGTGGCCAGGGCAGCAGTGGGTACGGGAAAGGGAGAAAGGAGAAGAAGGTTCCTGTGGGCCTCCCAGGCCATTCCAAGGACTTTGGCTTTTTTATGAGTGAGAAGGGCTCAGAGCCACAAAATCTGCCTTAGGCTTCGCTGGGATCACGGTGGCAGCTGGGAGGGCACAGTCTGGTCACACTGCACCGTGAAGCCCAGTCCTTCCCCCCCCAGCGGTTTGTGTCGCGTGACGGGTTTTGCTGCGAGGAGCAGGCTGGGGGGCGTGTGCGCGCCGCCTCCGTTCGTGGCGCCGAGCCATTGCTGTTCAACACAGTGTCTGTCACAGGCTGGGGTGGCCGGTCTGTCTGGACTGGTTCTCTTGCTGCTTTTCAGCTTGAACGTTTTCTGTCATTGAAAGAAAATGTGGTTCCTGGACGGTGGCAGAATAGGGCCTAGACCGTGTCATCACACCTTATGTCATGGAGTTCATGTGCCTTGGACAGAGTTGAGGACTTGGGGACCATGCCACGGTTTGCCCTATCCCATGCGTCTCCCCCTTACCCTGTGACTACCCCCAACCTCCTCTGCCCCGGCAGAAGAAGCCTCCATTGTCTGTATTGTGTCCTCTGTGTCACAAGGGAAGATGCTTCTTGTGTTTCTCCGCAGGGAGGATAACGTGTGGGTGAGCAACTTGAAACCAAGGATCTCCTTCAACTTCTTTGTCACTTCATATAAAAATGTGTCTGACGTCATTCCCAGAAGTGAAGTTGAAGAGGCCATCAGGTGACTTGACTTCCCGACAAACGCTATGAGGGCGAGGGGTTAACAAACGCAAGTGCGACGATAGTGAGTGAGTTAGTGTGCCCTTACTGTGTGCCTGGTGTTGCTCTGAGTCATGTAGAGCTCGAAACCCTGGGGTCTAATTCCAGAAGGATCTCACAGCAAGGGAATTCTCTTGATGGGGGCTCCTCTGGACACGCAGGCCCTTCTGCAGTATTTGAGTGTAAGTAGTTTATTTGGGAGGTGACCTCGAGATGCTCTGAGAAAGAAACATGCTCAGGTGACAGAGGCTAGAAGGGAAAGAACAAATGACATGTCACTGAGCAAGCAGCCACTGTGGGCAACTAGAGCTCCGCACTGCTGGGGAATTCTGGGAGACTGAGCAGAATGTACACCTGAATTGTCCCACCAGCGCTGGGTTATTTATTTACTTCCTTACCACGGTCGCTGGTTGAGAGGACTGCTTACAGGTGATATGACTCCTTCAGCATTTCTGGCCTGCGGGCCGGGCCGCACCTGGTAGCCTGAGAATGCTCTTGGGCAAAGGCCACAGCCACATCCCGGCTGAAGAAAGTCCAGCCTGCACGCATGGAATGTGGTCCCGTGCAGAGGGGACACAGGCACATAGCGCCATCATTTGCTATAGGGACTCAGACGGAGGCCTCATTTAGGCACGCAGGGTCTGAAAGAAGGTAAGCAAGAGCAAGGTCCCCTAGACACCGTTCCATAGGGACTTGCTATGGGCAGTGAGCGTCCAGAAGGAGCAATATACCCCACGTACCCCATCTGTTTCCCTAAACAGCAAGAGCGAAGAATGGATAGATGGAGGTGCTTTCCCTTGTCACTAAAAAAAGGCTTAGGATACCCACTTCTGTGGGGGGAGCTCGCTAGGGGGTCCCCTGGAGCTGCTGCTCATCTTTGGAAGCCTCTCGAAGACGTGTTGGGCAGAGTGTGCCTGGAAAATCTGGCTCAGTTGGTGTGTACAGCCCAACCACGCCCAGAGACTTCACTGCCTGCCTCAGGACGACTTGTTTCCATCCTGGGGAAAAGTGCCAGCTGAGGTCGTCCTGAAAAAGCCCAGCCCTCCTTGCGAGCTGCAGGGGACCCCACATTTCTTGTCTCCAGAATGACTTGAGACACTTTTAGGCTGAGGCTGCCTGATATCACAGGGCTAATTCTGCTTTGACCGCTCTCCCTCTCTCCTCTCACCTCCTGCCCTGCATTGCACCCAAGGGTACGAGGACGGGCTGCTAGACACTTTGGTTTTCTATCCAGAATATTCTCAATTTCACTAGTTTTGGTTTTTAAAATAATCTTCATCCTTTTTCATGCTATAAGTGAAAATATAGCCATATCCCATCCCAGTGCTGGAGAAATTGGCAAAGGCCCCTTTCCTGTGTTCCTCCCCTGTCTCCAAAGGTCAATACTCTAAATTTGGCAAACACAACGCTCGAGCCTTGGGTATAGGACCTGATTGATTTGTAGAAGAGATGTACCCAATTGTCCTTTTCCATTATTTGATATAAAGTCATTGTAGACATACTCTGATAGGAGGGAAATTCTTGCCGAATATGCTGACTTTGCCTTTACAACACAGCAGTCACAAATCAGCAAATGCCAGCCAGTTGCACATTTCCACACTCACAACCCAATTCTCCAAGGAAGCTGTTGCCAGACCTAATCTAGGCTGCGAGATAGGAGAGGTGCAGGATCGATAGCCAGATCCCTTATCTGTCGTTGGACCTGGTTATCCACTTTGATTCCATCACTCTTTTAAGTGTACATTCTTATCAAATCCTTTCGGGAACAATGATATAAGAAGTAAATAATTACAATTCTGTTTTGCCTAAGTGTTTGCTTTTGGGAATAGGATGTCCCGGAGCCGTATCAATGATGCTTTCCGCCTGGATGACAACAGCCTGGAGTTTTTGGGTATTCAGCCAACACTGTCACCCCCTTACCAGCCACCTGTCACCATATGGCTGATTGTTTTTGGAGTGGTGATGGGCGTGGTAGTGGTTGGCATTGTCCTGCTCATCGTCTCCGGGATCAGAAATCGAAGGAAGTAAGTGACCTTTCCTTGACCTACCTATCTTAAAACAGAAAGGTTTAGGGAAAACTAATGGGAAAATGCACAGTAAGTGGTAGATGGTACAAGTCGGTTGCTTACTTGGACCATTTTGCACCTAAATATTCTGATGCATCCCCTAGAAATTTACCAGATTTCATCGCCACTTGGCCTTCCGAGCAAGCACCATCATGCAGATGATGTTCAGCCTGGGGTTTCCTAATCATGTGCTGGTAACCCCCAGCCTGGTCACAACCTTGTTTCCCTCCTGCCAAGCGGCCCTGCAAACTCAGCGGGGCTGGGCAGGCTCAGGGAATTATTCACTCCTAGTCTTCCTTGGTCTAGAAGCGACCTCAGATTGTGGTCCAGTGATGGTTTGAATGGTGAAATCATTCACAAATGAGCTCTGAGACGTACTTCAAACTCCCGCCCTTTAATCCCTTCGTCCATGGGCCACACACCCTCTAATTTGTTCCTGAGTTGAAGATCCAAGTTCACTGGGGATTCAAATCGTTAAAGGCCCAATTTATAGTCTTGTTCTGCCACTAGATGCTTTTTTCTGTTGTTGAGAAATCACTTTCATTGGGCTTATGTAATTAAGGTTAATAATACTTTATAGCACCTAAGAAAACTGTGCACACTTCAGGCTGCTTAAACATGCTTATGATGGAATTTTTACGTGCATTGGTCTGTTTTGCTCAATTCTTCTCCATGGAGAATTTAGTTCCCTAAAATAGCTTCAGTTAAAAAAAATTAACCATCAAATAGAATACATTCATATGGTTAGAATTTCTGAAATGTGGAAGGATACACAGAATCTTCCTGTCACCCTATGCCTTCAGGTTCCCTTCCCCAAAGCCAAGGACAATTGTTGGTTTCTAGGAGGCCTGTTGTTGGAGAGAATCTGCATTTTTTCTTCTTTTTTAAGTTTTTATTTAAGTTCTTGTTAGTTAACATACCAAGTGATAATAGTTTCAGGTCTACAATGTAGTGATTCAACACTTCCATACAACACCCAATGCCCATCACAGCAAGTGCCCTTCTTCTTTTTTTTTTTAATAGTTTGTCAAGTTGGTTTCCACATAACACCCAGTACTCATCCCCACAAGCGCCCTCTTCCATGCCCATCACCCCCCTTACCCTCCCCCTACCCCCAACAGCCCTCAGTTTGTTCTCAGCATTCAAAGGTCTCTCATGGTTTGCCTCCCTCCCTCTCCCCCACTATTTTTCTCCTTCTTCTCCCCCATGGTCCTCCGTTAAGTTCCTCCTAATCCACCTATACGTGCAAACATATGGTAGCTGTCCTTCTCTGCCTGACATATTTCACTCAGCATAACACCCTCAAGGTCCATCCATGTTGCTACACATGGCCAGATGTCATTCTTTCTCATTGCCATGTAGTATTCCATCGTATAGGTAGATATATGCATTTTTAGTAAGACCTCCCCCCAGGTGATTTCTATGCACATTATGGTTTGAGAAACATTCTTACTTTGCACATGAGATGCTATTCCAAAGTTAATTCATTACATCAGTTATTTGGGGAACCTCCTTCATGCCACATGCTGTGTTAATAGAAGGTATCCCGAAAAATAGGGCTGGTTACCCTGCTCAGTACTCTTCATGCATTAATATTCTGGGCAAATGTAGGATGTAAATATGTAATTATCTAATTATCTTCATGTACATATCAAACTGGGATTCAGAGAGACCGAGTAATTCAAATGTACACAGTTAGTCAGTAACACATCGGGATATACACCCAGTTTCCAAAGCTCTTTGCTGGGCCATAGGGCTGTTCTACACTTTGTAAGTTGATAATTTAATTTTTTTTAACGTTTTTATTCATTTTTTTTGAGAAAGACAGAGCACAAGCAGGGAAGGGGCAGAGAGCGAGGAAGATACAGAATCTGAAGCAGGCATCAGGCTCTGAGCTGTCAGCACAGAGATCGATGCGGGGCTCGAAGTCACAAACTTCGAGATCATGACCTGAGCTGAAGTTGGCCGCTTAACCAACTGAGCCACCCAGGAGCCCTGGAAGTTGATAATTTAGTAGAGAAGCTATTTAAAATGAGGCAATTGGCTAAACAACCACTTTGTAAAAAAAATAATAATAATGGTTCCTATTTGTTGAGGACTGTATGCCGGGTACTGTGGGTGCTGGGCTAGCACTATCTCATTGACTTTGTATGCTCGCCGTCATTTGCCACATAGGCAAACTGGGTACAGAGGCCCACTCTCTCTGACTGCAGAGCATGTGTCCTAGGTGGTCTGCCATGCTCTGCCAGCCATCATGCCAACCAATCATGGTGCAAAGGGAATGAATCTAGTGCTCTCTAGGTGTTTACAGCCCATCAGGAGCTGTAAACCAATTCACCAACAAGCCATTTGACACTCAAGTGTCAGAGCTGCCTGGACCCAGTGGGGTCCACAGGAGACAGTGTCACTCCAACATCACTATACTAAGGTGACTTTGCTTTATTTAACAGGAAAACTCAAGCAGGAAGTGAAGAGAATCCTTATGCCTCTGTGGACTTGAGTAAAGGAGAAAACAATCCAGGGTTCCAACATGTTGATGATGCTCAGACTGCATTTTAGGAAGATCTCTTTCCTCTTGAGGTGATTTTATTGTATGTAAATGTTAATTTTACAGCACTGACAATATGAGATTATAAAGATGTCATTAAATATCAAAACCATGGCTCTGCTCAGGAAGAGCTGTCCCAAGAAGACATGCCTGAAGAGAGGGCATCTTCACTTGCTTTCTGTACTTATGTCTGCCTCGGGATTTGACTTCTGTTTATATTTGAGAGTAATAGAGAAAATGGGTCCTTGGCCTCAGCAGCTGTTTGGGGGTAAGGGGTGTGGAAATGTCTGTTGTATGGCTGGAATTGAAAGAGAAAAATGGGCTGTATGGGGGGAGCAAGTGTTGGGGCCTTGTATGGAATCTGGATAGATCGCTTTTCGGGACAGTGTCTGCCAACTGGCGGAGTGGGGGATTGGAAATGACACACACTGTTCACTTTATTTCAAGTATAAAGGATGACACGCTCTTTTCACATTAAGTTAATCTCAGTACCCTAGTGATTAGCCCACAGTGATGATTGGACTGGACCACGCGTTCTTCGGGTGACATGTCTAAAGAAGAGAAGGATCTAGACAGCTGTTTACAGATGTGGCCTTCTTACTTCCAAGAGGCTTGCTCATCTCCCTGGCAACAGAAAACTAGTTCCAGGGGCCTTCAGAAACCCCCCCAGAGCACACCTGACAGAAATTCACTTCTGTTGTTCTCTGTGGAGCGACTAGAAATCTCAGGTGAATGTCATCCTCTGAAGTGGGTACCCAATCTCTTAAATCTTGTATTCACCCACAATGTCTGAGTAGCACTGAGCACAAAGCAGACAATCAATAAATACTAGATCCACACTCATGTGGTCTGAGATGTCCGTATGTGCTGGGCTCCTTTGGATTCTGTCTGCGTTTTATTTCCATGGACAAAGTTGCCGTCTGACTCCCTGGGAAGACTTGACCTCTCAAATGTCTTGGAATGTTCCCCAATTTCTTAAATTGCTTTATTGTACAAACCAGCTATCAGATCGGTCTAGAAGGAGGTGTGTTAAGATGGTTTACACCATCAGATTAGGAACCAAGCCTGATACCCCTTTTCTTTGTCTCAGAACCCAGACCCATTCTGAGCCCAGCCTCCACTACATACCTGAAGACTGATTCAAAATAGATTAAAATATCTAACCTCTACTCATCAACTCACTGCCTGTGGTGACCAGCATAATGTTAGAGGAATTTCTCACTTAATAAAGTCTATGGAGATAACGGTCACGGTGGATCTGTGAGCCAGGTCTAGGGAGGATGACCTTCTCTTCACTTCCAAGAGCATGTAGGCAGTGCCCTGGTTTAAAACAACAACAATAAATGCTAGCTATCACCACCAAATGTGGTTAAATAGCATTTTCAAAATGATGCATGTTTTCTGGGGTATAGATATTGTTCCTCTAGTTGACCCCTTCTAGCATCACTGGGCTTACTTTCTTATAAACCTCTGTCTTCAAATCTTGCTTGACTTGCTTTTTGGAGCCAGGCTTCTGAGCAAGGCTTTGGCTCTTTTCATAGTAGACAATTCTGTATTGTTTGAATTTTTTTTTTTTAAATTTATTTCTAGGAGAGAGAGAGAGACAGCGTGAGCAGGGGAGGGTCAGAGAGAGAGGGAGTCACAGACTGAAACAGGCTCCAGGCTCTGAGCTGGCAGTCAGCACAGAGCCGACGCGGGGCTCGAACCCACGAACCGCGAGATCATGACCTAAGCGAAAGTCGGACGCTTAACCGACTAAGCCACCCAGGCGCCCCAATGTATTGTTTGAATTTTTGCAATTAGCGTATATTACTTTTGTTATACAGAAGGATTGTTTTTAAAAAATTTTTTGTCAATTATATTTTATTGTGTATTCAATGTTTTGTAACATACATACTATTATTTTTTTAATAGTTTATTGTCAAGTTGGTTTCCATATAACACCCAGTGCTCATCCCCACAAGTGCCCTCCTCCATGCCCATCACCCCCCTTCCCCTCTCCCCCACTCCCATCAGCTCTCAGTTTGTTCTTGGCATTCAAGAGTCTCTCATGGTTTGCCTCCCTCCCTCTTCCCCACTATTTTCCCCCCTTCTTCTTCCCCACGGTCCTCCATTAAGTTCCTCCTAATCCCCCTATACGTGCCAACATATGGTATCTGTCCTTCTCTGCCTGACTTATTTCGTTCAGCATAACACCCTCAAGGTCCATCCATGTTGCTACACATGGCCAGATGTCATTCTTTCTCATTGCCATGTAGTATTCCATTGTATACATATACCACATTTTCTTGATCCATTCATCGTCCGTTGGTGGACACTTAGGCTCTTTCCATGGTTTGGCTATTGTTGAGAGTGCTGCTATGAACATTGGGGTCCGTGTGCCCCTATGCATCAGCACTCCTGTGTCCCTTGGGTAAATTCCTAGCAGTGCTCCTGCTGGGCCATAGGGGAGTTCTATTGTGAATTTTTTGAGGAACCTCCACACTGTTTTCCAGAGGGGCTGCACCAGCTTACATTCCCACCACCAGTGTAGGAGGGTGCCCGTTTCTCCACATCCTCGCCAGCATCTAGAGTCTCCTGATTTGTTCATTTTAGCCACTCTGACCGGTGTGAGGTGGTATCTCAGTGTGGTTTTGATTTGTATTTCCCTGATGAGGAGGGATGCTGAGCATCGTTTCATGTGTCTGTTGGCCATCTGGATGTCCTCTTTGGAGAAGTGTCTGTTCACGTCTTCTGCCCATTTCTTCACTGGATTGTTTGCTTTTTGGGTGTGGAGTTTGGTGAGTTCCTTACAGATTTTGGATACTAGCTTTTTATCTGATATGTCATTTGCAACTATCTTTTTCCATTCAAAGGATTGTTTTTAAAAAACCAAATACATAAACATAAGGAGAAGAAGGGAAAACAGCCTTCAAGAGGGCCCGTTGAGGAACACGGGTTGTGTTACTCCTTCCTTCTTTTCCCTTGGGTAGGACAGGACATGCCACACGGTCCTTGTTAAAGAAATATTCACTGAATGTATAAATGCCCTAGCGGTTATTTTTAAAGTTCCATCTCATTATAAATTGAGCTTCGTGCACCTCTGTAAAATGGTAGAAAGTGGCTATCAAAAGTCAGTTCTTCTGAAAATACAGGAAGCAGCATTTCCATGTGAAGAAACAACCAAGAGGGATCATTGGAAAGACCTGGGAGGTGATGGAGTCAGTGGGATGCGAAAGAATATGAGTGTCTCTTAAGGGACATGGTGAGTGTACAGCCGGGGAGTAGCAGCGGGGCGTAATGAGGTGTCTTTTCATTGTAATTGTGCCTCCACATAACTTTTCTCTTTCCCTCCTTGACGTTACAGAAAAGACAGTGAAGTAGTTCAAGAGAGATGAAAACCTGTGGGTTCAGCAGTAAGCCATGAAGGAGGGGATTCCCAGGAATAGTTTTATTATTTATCTGTTTACTTCTATTTATTTTGAGAGAGAGAGAGAGCAAGCGGGTGACAGGCAGAGAGAAGGGGGGAGACAGAATCCCCAGCAGGCTCCATGCTGTCAGCGAAGAGCCTGATGCAGGGCTTGAACTCATGAACCATGAGGAGATCATGACCTGAGCCAAAATCAAGAGTCGGACGCTTAACCAACTGAGCCAACTGGGTGCCCGCGGTGCCCGCCACCCCAAGAATAGTTTTAAAGCAGAAGTACCTTTTGGCAATTGCCCATGAGAGACTGAAATAGTATTTCTGTCTCTTTGTGTCAAGATAGGAGACTGAAATAGACATTTCAGTTACCAAACTAGCCAGAAGCCCCAGAGCCCCAAATCTAAGGATTTAAAATGATTGGAAAGCAACAATCCATTCTAGAAATAAAACCATGGTTACACAGAATCAAAATAATAAGGATGAAGGTTAAGGAAAAAGGCATCATATTTACCTTAGCATCTTTTAAAATGTGATCTTCATGGAATATTTAATGTATTCTTGAATAACAGTTTAGTTTTATATCTGCATGGCATTTAGACATGAGTTTTATATCTGCATGGCATTTAGACATGAGACAAAGAGTCATCGTTCTAATCTGGAAATCAGATGAGAGTTGGGTCATTTGGGTTGGATTCTGGACCACCTCGTGATGGCCCACCACATAAGGAGGTCCGCTAGGGCATTCTGGATGTCCGTGCAAAAGTTTGACACCATTGGAACATGAAGGCACACGTCCACATTTTGGTACTCATTAGTAACATATTTAATTATGATAGTGACAATATAAGGAAAAGAACAAATATCCAACAAAGAACTTGTCAATTCCGTTCCATCTTTACACATGGTACGCACTCTATATCACAATCAGAAGATGTGCTTCGGCTACAGGCTGGGAAGTGTAATATCAAGAGCAGCATACACAAATTACTAATTTGACCTAAATTTCAAGGAAGCCTTTTGGCTTTTTACCTTGTTCATTTCTAGATAATATAACAAACAGCACACAGAAGACTATTAAGAACAACTAGCTGAATTACATTGTCTGTGCCTTGCTACTTTCCTTAAAAAGAATGAAAATGTTGGCCAACGTTTACATTCATTCTCATCAGGTCTCCCGATTTCTTCTTCAGGGCTTGTCTTTTTCCCGCAGTGGTTCAATGGAAGATAGGAGTTGCTGAAATGTGGGGCGTTTTTCTGGAAGCTAAATAAAAGAAAAACCCAATGGCTTAGTTTATAAAAATTATGATTAAAAATAAAATATATAAGGGGCACCTGGGTGACTCAGTCAGTTAAGCGTCCGACTCTTGTATTTCAGTTCAGGTCATGGTCTCACGGTTCGTGAGATCAAGCCTGGCATCGGGCTCTGCACTGACAGCACGGGGCCTGCTTGGGATTCTGTCTCTCTGTCTCAAAATAAGCAAATGAACATTAATATATATAAGATATGTATATCTCAGTCCCAAAGCTAGTGACTTTTTTTTAATGTTTATTTTAATCATTTTTGAGAAGGAGAGAGAGACAGAACGTGAGTGGGGGGAGGGGAGGGGAGAGAGCAGAGAGCGAGAGGGAGACACAGAATCCGAAACAGGCTCCAGACTGTGCTGACAGCTCAGAGCCTGATGTGGGGCTCAAAGTCACAAAATGTGAGATCATGACCTGAGCCAAAGTCAGACACTTAACGACTCAGCCACCCAGGCGCCCCATAGAGCTAGTGACTTTTTAAGTGTGGAAACACGATGGACATTTCTACTAAAGACAAAATAACGAGAGCCCTAAGTATTAGAAAAGAAACAGTAAAAATATCTTCATTTGCATAAGATACGGTTGTGTGCCTGGAAAATCCAAGAGAATCAATCCTAGAACCAACTCAAGTGAAAAGAAATCAGAAGAGCAGGATGCAAGTTAATATACAAAATCAGTGGCCTTCATGTATCTGGACAAGAACCAGCCAGAAGACGCAATGGAAGAGAACACTCCACTTACAATAGCAACAATACCAAAATAAAATACAAACAAAAATGTACCCCCCCATGAGGAAAACTTTAAACGCTGCTGAAAAACACAAATGTGGACTTGAGCACATAGGAAAACGTTGCTGGCTCTTGAAGAGGACAAATCGATAGCACAGAGATGTCAAATTCCCCTAGTTAAAATATAAACTGAATGCCGTCTCCTCCAAAATATGAACTAGCTTGTTTCAAGCTGAACAAATGAATTCTCTAGTTCATAGAGTTTTAAAGTATGGAAAAAGAACACCTGAAACTAACATGACACTGTGCGGTAGCTACACTGAAATTAAAATTAAAAAAAAAAATTTAATTAAACGAAATTTAAAAACTGTATGCAAAAATAGCTAGGAAAGGTATTTATTTATTTTTTAATGTTTTATTTATTTCTGAGAGAGAGGGAGAGAGGAAGAGAAAGGCAGCATGAGCAGGGGAGGGTCAGAGAGAGAGGGAGACACAGAATCTGAAACGGGCTCCAGGCTCTGAGCTGGCAGTCAGCACAGAGCCCGATGAGGGGCTCGAACCCACGAACCGTGAGATCATGACCTGAGCTGAAGTCGGACGCCCAACCGACTGAGCCACCCCAGCACCCCAAGAAAGGTATTTAAAAAGACTAGCCATGACAGAGCGCTAGCCTACCTAGGAGTAAAGCGCATTTTAATGTCTGTATAATTAAAACAATGCGGTGCTAGCAGGTTACTAGAGACCGGAGAACAGAAGAGAAAGTCCCCCAATAACCCCAAATACACATGGAAATTTCCTATGTTAGGGGATATTTGGACCCCGTTAGATGGTCTTATCCCTGGGATGACATGGCCTTGTAATAAATGGGGTGAAGCAAGTCGGCAGTCATTTCAGAAATGAGATCTTTGGGGCCACGCTCTGTACCGTACACCGTAACAAACACCAACTAGACCAGAGATCTAAATGTAAAAAAATGAAACCATAAAAGTACTAGAGGAAAATCTAAGTGAATGCCATTAGGACTGGGGTGTGGGGAGACCTGTAGGACTTTACCTCAGTTTCCAGAAGCAATAAAAGCAAATGCTGATTCGATTAACTATATTTAACAAATAAGTTTGCGTGGCAAAACCCACCATAAATTAAATCCAAAGATAAGTGACAACATGGGAGAAAATATTTACCACTATCACAGATGAAGTACTTACCTCTTTCATTTATAAAGGGGTCTTTAAAATTGAGATGAGAGAAACAAAACACTTGATAGAGCAAAGGGAAAAGATACGACATATAATTCTCAGAAAGATACACCAATGCCCTTAAAAATATACCTCCCTTGTAATGAAAGATGTACAGATAAAAGCTGCACCAAATGCCATTTCTCATCTGTCAGATTGGCAGAAATCCAGAATGGTCTGTGTTGGCGAGATGGTGGGAAAATACACACATGGATAGAGGGGTAACACCTGCGGAGGGAATTTGCTCCTTATAAGAAAGTATGTGTTCACACACACGTACAGGCTCATTGTTGTGCAAAGAAATATGGAAAAGATAAATTGGAATCTAATGAAAATTGTGAGCGTTCTTCTAAAAACTGTGAAATAAAATATTTAAAAAGTTGAGGACCGAAATGTACAAAGCGGTCACTATATGCAGAACCTTCAACTGGAAATTGACTCAGTGCAAACCCCTCTCCACGGACTCTGCCGCAATTTACACTTTCATGGACCAACTGGGGAAAGAAGGCGATTTGCCGCTACCCAGGCCCCCCTGTCCATCCAATGGTGTGGCCATATTCCCAGGAGCTAGGGTGGGAAGGGCCAGGTGGGTTCGGGATGCCAACTCAAAACCCTGTGTGCTCCTCTCACCCATCTGATAGGTGACAGCAGTAAGGCAGCCTGGTTGGGGAACAGTGACAGGTCTCTAGCTCAATCCTGACCCCACCTGACCCTCTAGCGCTGCCTGAGGCTCTCAGCACTAAAGACTCTCCGTTGGGGCTGAGGTGGGGTGGATGGGACAGCTTTATTCCAAGTGCTATAGGGTGGGAAAAGAGGAAGCGCCCACCTTCCAGGAGAGAATGTTAGGCTAAATGATACAATATTAGTACACAATACTGTCAGCAACTCTTCTCAACGCGAGAAATGAGGAACTCTGTAAGTCGTGTGGGGCAATTTATTCCTGGCACCAAGTATAGTGGTTGGGGCACAGGGGCTCTGTAAATACACAACAGCCAACACACAGAGTACTTACTGTGTACCAGGCCCTGCTCTAAGGACTTGACAGCATTAACTCATCCAATCCACGCAATAATCCTAGGAGTTAAGTGCTATTTTATGGTGAAGCACAGAGATGGCAGGAGGCTTATACAAGGTCACACAGCTAGTATTCAACCCAGACATTCCGGCTCCAGAGTCCACATGCTTAACCATGACACCAGTCTGCCTTTTCACCAGTAAATAGGTGAATAAATGAACGAATGAATACACGAATGTGGTATTATTTCTCTCGGTCAATGAGGCAGTACCATATAATGACTACAAGCTATTTTTAGATTAATGCTCTTAAAAGTCCCCTATTATTATGCACTCTTCAAAGTCTTCAATGGCTCTCCATTGCCTATAAAAAGCAAAACTCACCCTCCTCTCCCTGCTGTTCAGTCTGCAGGATCTGACTCAGACCTATTCTTCCAACGAACCCCAAGCCCTTCCAACACTAGGTACAGCCGGGCACGCCATGGCCTTGGGGCCACCTCACCTTTGCTTCTGCAGGTCTCACCTGGACACCCTGTGACAGCGTCTCTACTCACCTAGCTATGGACTCTGCCGAGGTTTCCTGACTCGGCTCAGATAACGATGCCTCCAGGAAGCGGGTCTCCCTCTCCTTTGACCTCTTTCTGCACTTGCCTATGTTTGTATTTTGCACGTATAATTATAATCTGCTTGGTGTTTTCAGTTCTATTGTGTGTGTGTGTGTGTGTGTGTGTGTGTGTGTGAGAGAGAGAGAGAGAGAGAGCGAGCGAGCGAGCGCATGGTATGTGTGTGTGGAAAGCCTGAGTTCAATGAGGACAGAGATGGAGCCTCGCACTTCCTTAACATCCACCCCCACCTTAGTCCTATGGACATAGTAGGTGCTTTGTGAATCCATCTCCTGCCGTTTCAGCTCCTGTTTCCCGCAAACGATACTCTTATTTCCCTAACTGCAAGGAATGCTTCTAGTCTGTATGTGGGAGGCACGGGAAGAGAGGATGGAATGGTGTCTGTTGTGTGTTTGCTACACATGACCACATGTTCTCACGTTTTCTACTCGAGGAGAGACCCCACAGTGTTGTGGTTAAGAACAGAGACTCTGACGCTAGCTGGCCTGCCTCTTGCTAGCTATGTGACCTCGACCAAGTCGCATAACCTCTCTGGGGCTCCATTTCCTCTTCTCGTAGGTTTGGACGTGGTAGTGCCTCCTTCATAGCGTGTTGCGTGATGAATAGATGAGTTCATGTTTACGAAGTTCTTAGAACAGTGCTGGATAGAAGTTGTCAAATTGTTGGCACCTGCGTTGCTCGTTTTAAATTACAAACACTTGTGGGAAGGGGCCCAGGGCCATCGCACCCGCTCTGCGGCAGGTGTTTTCCCTCAAAAATGCTTCGGCCCGTGGCGTCCCAGGCAGCCTCTCCGGGGGCACCCAACACGCCTTCCTCCTCCCCCACGCGGTGCACTTGCCTCGTGCCAGCAGCTGTACATGATCTGGTAGACGGTGTCTGACGCCAGTTGGGGGCGGTAGAGTCTGTGGCCCTGGGAGACCTTCACAACCACCTGGGAGTTGTCGTACAAGTCGTAGGGCTGCTTCCCCAGGCTGAACACTTCCCACATCAGGATCCCTGCAGCGCACGAAGGGCGACCAGCAGACGAAAAGGAAAGAGAGCTGATGTCAGAAGGTACGGAGTTTGCCAAACAGGCTTCACACCCCGGGTCAGGAAGGCCACGGGTCAGAGCGAGGGATCCCTGGGAAACAGGACAGGGTATGGAGGGTGCGACTGTGCCATCACTTCTGGAGCCCGGGGCCCCTTCTCCTGGCTCCCTGAGCCCCGGGCGCTTGTTCTTGCTGGTAAACGGGTCAATGGCAAGGGCGGCTGCAGCGGGAGTTCCTTAAGCTGGGGTCTGGGACTACTTCAGGGAGGCGGCTGGGGCCTCCTTGTCCACCCCTCACCGTGACAACACCCCCACTCCTATCACCCCGCTCCAACCTGAAGGCGTGATTGAAGTCCTCGCCCTTTCTTTCTCTCTGCCTTGGCAGTTGTGTGCAACAATCTCACTGCACAAATTACCTTCCCATGGAAATTCACAGATAAAACTGTGGACAGAATTGCTCTTTTTTGCCTTGGTGGTTCCTAAGATTTTGTGGGTCAGGTGGCCTTTTAAGAATCTGATTAAAAAAAAACCATTGGTTCTCTCTTCGGAAGGCGACTGCACGGCATTTTTGTGTTCAGTTTTTGGGTGTTCCCAGTGTGCTGAAGCGCATCCAAGGGCATTGCAGACTCCAGGTTAAAAAACCGGGTTCTGGTCATGGTGGTCGATGGTGGCAGTTGGGTCTGTCAGATGTGGCCTTTGAGGCTCAGTTCTGCCATTCATAGGCCGGACAGGTTTCTTACCCATCCTCAGATCAGGTTCCCTGTCTACAGCATGTGGATATTTGCACATCACAGAGTTGCTATGAGCATGAAATAGGATAAAAAATGCAGAGCACATGAAGTGCACCAGGACGCTTTAAAAGCTCTCTGAATGGTGGCCAGTGTGCTGTCGTCCTGGTCAAATCAGAGAATTTCACTGGCCAGCTAGCTTCAAAACTTTGGCAAGCCCAAAATACGTAAAAAGGAAGAAAATTCTTCTAGAACCGTAACTAAAGTACTACAAAATTTCTTTGACTTTTAGGGCTATGGACTTTATGTAAAATATTTACAATAAGGCAATAGCACAAGTTGCCGTGGCTGTATTTTTGAAAATAGCCTTCTATAACAACCATCCAAAAGTGTACAGCCCTTCACAGGTCTGTCTTTGGAAGGCTAGCCACTTATCCCCAAAATAACACCATTGCTTTAAATATCTGTGGGACCCCTTTGAGAATTGCTTTCAGAAGTACTGGTTCATTTAGAACGTCCTCATTGGAGACAAATTACTTAAGAAAGGATTTCGTTTTTGGAAACAGCCAGAAAATATCTGGGGCCAACTCATAGTCCATAGAGTGAGTCATCAGCAGGGTAATGCAGTTTTTGGGCCACAAACAAGCTATAACTATTGAGTAAGGATACTGATTTTTAAAAGCATCTTTCATAAGGCATATGGACACAAGGAGATTGACACTTATTTTCACAAGGTAATTGGCCCCAAAGGATATCAAGTAGCCACCACAACACCATCTTTGTGGTTTTTCTTTTTTTCTGTGTACGTCAGATTATTTTTTTAAGTGAATGATACTATGTTTACAAAAGTAATCGTTATTTTAAAAATTTGCACCACCTAAAAAAATAAACGGCTAACGAAATTTTGTTATTCATGCGGTCTTTTGGAAGTCCTATAAAAAGGCAAATTATGCTTATGGACTCAAACAGACATGAAATGGGGCTCAGTTGCATTTAATACACCCATAACTTTATGATCGCTTGGATTATTTATCCTGGGCCCACCTGACAGTGATTGTAAACAGGCCTGACATTCCTGGCAATGTGGAAAGATCTCAGAAATCTACCAAATCACATCTTAAGAACTGTTTCTGTTTTCTAATTACCTTTAGTAAATTTCAGTAGAGATCTTTTACTAAAATAAGAGTCAGCAAGTCTTTTCTGTGTAGGGTCCCATAGCAAGTATTTAAACTTTGGAGGTCATGCAACAGGTATGACCGCTCTGCTGTCGCAGTACAAAGCCAGAGACGATCCAGGACGGGACATGCATGGCTTGCTCCTGTAAAACTTCATTTACAGAAACAGGCCGCCAGCTTTGGTCCTCGACCTAAGGATGACCCTCGACCTAAGGATGAATTTTAACAAGGACACTAGTTGAAATTAGCAAGGGCCAAAGAAAGCACTGAGCTGTGGTTGGCGTTTGCCCTGCGCATGCCCAAAGAGCAGGTCAAGTCAGAAAGGAGTGGCCGTCCTTGCCGCTTTCACGGGGAAAGTCGATGAGTGTATTTGAAGCCCTTCAACGTTTTGGACTCCATGCAAACCCGGTTTTAGTTTTCAATGATTCCTCTTTAAGGACTGTTAGAAATCTTCACTGGAAGAGCTTTTATCTCCCATGGTTTGGTACAAAGGTGCTAGCAGGGTGGAGATTTTCAAAAGGTCTTCGATCTCTTGCTTATCTCAGGCCACACAGGTGATTTCGCAAGCTCAGGCCTTTTTGCTAAAAATGGATGTTGCTGCGCTTGCGGTTTCCTGTTGTGGAAGCCAGCTTACGAAATGGGGCTGGGGCCCGCGTGGCCACCCACTTACCGAATGCCCACACGTCTGACTTGCTGCTGTATTTGAAGTAGTGGAACACCTCTGGGGCTGACCACTTGACCGGAAATTTTGTTCCTACGGAGCTGACGTACTGGTCATCCAGAACATACCTGTGGGGGAAAAAAATCAACACAGACCTTAAGTCACTGGGCCGTGCAAAATGAGAAGAACCCTGTGGGCTGCCAGGGCCTCTGTGACAGTACGGGCTGATAAAGGTCACAGAGCCCTCACAGTCTCAGTGGAATGCCTCGGTTTTCTAGATCTTTTGCTTCCTTTCAATGTGTAACTTAGCTGAAGGCTGCTTATGACTTGGAAGCTTTAAAAAATTATATCTAACTTAGCAGATACCAAAATCAGAATGCAAAACATTTGCCAAGTATAGGAAAACACAGAAACGTAAGCATGAAATTACTCAGAATCTCACCCCAAAGATACTGTAAATCTTCCATTCAAGATACATTTTTGCTTGCATTTTCCAATCTTTTGTTCTATATATTTGAACAAAATTGGGTTTCTGTCATACTGCAGTTTGCTTTGTCCTTTAACAGCATATCAGCAATATCTTCCCTACGTGGTCACATTTTCTTCTGGGATATATTTGATGACTGAATAGTATTGCCTCTTATGGATTAACATCGTATGGTTTAACCTTGCAAATTGCTTCTAATCTCCTGTTATAAACAATAATGAATGATAATATCCTATGGAGATATCAAGACCATAAAAATATATATTCAAGTCTATGTACTATGTACTAGTGATAAAAATAGAAACATCCTCAATGTCCACACATTGAAGAGCAATTAAATATGATATGGCCCAGGGGCACCTGGGGGGCTCAGTCGGCTAAGCATCTGACTCTTGATTTCGGCTCAGGTCATGATCTCATGGTTCGTGAGTTTGAGCCCCATGTCTGCACTGAGAGCGTGGAGCCTACTTGGGACTCTCTCTCTATCCCTCTCTCCCTACCCCACCCCACTCATTCTCTCTCTCTCTCTCTCCCCCAAAAAAATAAATAATCTTTAAAAATATTATACATTAATGCACTAAACCAGTATACAGCCATGTGAACAACAAGATAGCCCTATATTTACCAAAATTAAAAAGATGCCCATGGAAAATGGGTACATGCAAAAGCAGGTATATATAATATAATTCCATTAAAATTTTTAAAAATTCCACTGTAGTTAACATGCAGTGTTACATAGTTTCAGGTGTACGGTATAGTGATTTAACAGCTCCCTACAGCACTCAGGGCTCATCAGGATAAGTGTACTCTTGTTTTTTAAGAGTACAAATCATAGTTTATTGTACAAAATGAAGGCCTTCGTGTTTCATAGTTCACTAAGGCTAAACAAAGACCAGTGATTTTTTTTAAATTGTTCACGAAAATTTCACTTTCACTCCCCCTCACCCCCAACTATTAAAATGGGCTGACCCAATGTTATCAAAACAAACACTATAAATAACACCAAGTCCTTGAAAGACCACTATCCCATATGTTATTTCTTGGCATAGGTGATCTTCATTTCGTGGGAAGGCGTGACCTTAAATCCCTGTAAAGCATCCCTGGCGGCTCCAGCACGTCCGTCATTCTCAAATTCAACAAAAGCAATGTCATGCCTCCCAGGTGTCAATCATACTTCCCTGAAACCAGGAAACTGATTAAACAGCATGGATAACATCATCTCATTCGTTTCTTCTGATAAATTATTAAGGAATAAAATATAGTTTGGAGGGTAATCAGGGACCTGAGGATTTGGTGTTGAATTTCCTTGGGAATCTGCTGCATTTGGTGTTCCCTGGCCAGGCTTTTTATTGGTGGCCGTTGCAGTCTGTTCCACTGTTTTGGTTTTTTTCATAGGGTGGTCAGAGGCAGTCTGGGGAGATCCAGGCTTCTAATGCCCCGCTTCAGAGCACGTTCTGTATCTCCTCAATGCCTTCAATTCTGATGGCATTTAGGTGTGAATGGAGACCCCTCTTTCATCGCTTGCCTCTTTGGTACTGGCTTACCTCGTCATCCCAAAGTCAGACACTTTCACGGAGAGATCACTGTCTACCAAGCAGTTCCGAGCCGCCTTGGGAGGAAACACAAAATTACCAAAGAGTAAAAGTGGCCAAGAACCTCTCGATCTCAGAATCCAACAGTTTCCTTCTCTTGGCGGAGTTCTCACCCCATCTGAGATCGGCCATCAAAACCCCGAATGTGGAGAAGCTGTCTTTTTTTCCTTTGCAGTTTTTCAAAACGAAAACGTGTGCCCCTAAGTATTTTCATGCAAGCAGCCATCCTTGTCAAACAGCATGAAAGGTATCACATGTTAAACACAGAGCCTCAGCTTGTCAGCAAGAAGGGAAAAATTATTTCTGGGGGTTCCTTTTCCACCTCGGCGGTACCCTGCATTAACAGGTGCTCCGAAGGCATGAATACTGTATTCGCTTAGGTGCACGGCCAGTTTGCCGTTCAGAACACGCAGATCTCTAAAGGTAAATACCCGTGCCTACCAAGCAAAACGTTCCCCCCACCCACCCTGACCCAAAGACACACACAGATTTCATTTCCTTCTGCTGTGGTATTTCTCAGTTATGGTCCTAACTGACTGCGTTAGCACTGAGCCCTTCCTGGAGTGAAGGTCAACTTGGATCGAATGGGTTCCAAGAAACACTAAATTGACCAAACTCTTTCCTTTGTATCCATTTTCCTCCACGCTACCTCACAGCTACATAAATCCTGATGGCTTCGTTCACTCTTTCAGTGCTGCCAATCTCTTATTTAGAAACTGTGGCTTTTACTACAAAAGTGTCATGTGCTTGAGCAAGTCACGAGTGGGCAAAGTAAACGTGGAGAGGCCCCTTCTTGTCGCCCTTCCCAGTGGCCCCGTCATGGGGGACCGTGGATCGCTTTGTTTCTCTGAGCGTCTGGTGGCTTTGCTTACCAAGTCCCTGTGTATGAATTGGTGGCTCTCCAGGAAGGCCATGCCCTCACACACATCATAGCACATTTCTAGGAGCTGAGAGGTTTCAAGTCCTTTCCCGTGACTCTTCAGGTAATTAAGCAGGCAGCCATTGGTTATATATTCAGTCACTATGTATATAGGGTATCTCTTTGAGCACACTCCGTAGAATTTCACCAGCTTGGGATGGCTGAGTTTCCTGGAAATGACAGATTTTCAAAGGTCAGTGCTGAATTTCCACACTCCATTTTCCAGATGTCCTGAAAAAGAGTCACTCTCAGGCTTTTGCTTGTTTTAATGTCTCCACTTCTACTCGAACAGAGAAAGAGAGTTTTGAAGTCCAAGAAAAAAAAAGCCACCTCCTGTCATAGCAGAAGACGAAGGGTGTGGCAGAAAGGAAAACAGGTGCCAGGTTAGGGAAGTGAGATTAGGCATGGTTTTTTCTTTCTTTTCCAAAGAATTCATTTTCTAGTATCAGTACATTATCTTTCAGTAATCAGTTTAGGGAACAGTAACTACATGACACAGCACTTCTGGAAGGCCATGTGTCACGGTGTTCGTCCGCTTGTCCATGAAATTGATCAGTTTATGGGCTGATTCCTTAATGGTCTGATGTGTAAAGTAAATCTAAATCTAACATGTCGGTTTTAGAATTTTAAAATGAATGAGCATTTATTAAATAGTTACTTTCTTCCTTCTGTTTTTATGTCTGTTTATTTTTGACAGAGAGACAGACAGTGAGTGGGGGAGGGGCAGAGAGAGAGAGGGAGAGAAAATCCGAAGCAGGCTCCAGGCTCTGGGCTGTCAGCACAGAGCCAGACACGGGGCTTGAATTCACAAACCGTGAGAGCATGACCTGAGCTGAAGTTGGAAACTCAACCGACTGAGCCACTCAGGTGCCCCTATTTTCTTCCTTCTTTTTTTTTTTTTAAATTTTTTTTTAATGTTTTATTTATTTCTAGGAGAGAGAGAGAGAGACAGCGTGAGCAGGGGAGGGTCAGGGAGGGAGTCACCCGGACTAGAAGCAGGCTCCAGGCTCTGAGCTGGCAGTCAGCACAGAGCCCGACGCGGGGCTCGAACCCAGGAACCGTGAGATCATGACCTAAGCGAAAGTCGGATGCTTACCGACTAAGCCACCCAGGCGCCCCTTATTTTCTTCCTTCTTAGTGTAACTATAGGGTCGTGCCTTAGGAGATTATTCAAGGTCATGAGCTCGGAGATACCTCTTTCAGCTATTTTAGAGAATGGCATGGAGCTCCGTATTGCTTCCTTCAAAGGGAAGGCTAGTGTTGGGGCAAAAGTCCATCACCCGATAAAAGCTATTCCTTGAGCAAATTCAGTCACTGACCATGGGGCACATGATGGGAACACCATGTCAACTGATACTACCCACACGATAGGCCTCAATTACCATCGCCATCTGGGATGAAACATTTTCCCCTCAGGATACAGTTTGACCTCATTCTTTATGATCAGGTGATTTGTTAATGGCTCTTTATGATTCTGTGTGATTACCAGCCCTCCAACTGCAAAGACATTTATTTTAAATTTATACCATGACACAGGGGTTACACCATGAGCCTAAGGGAGTTTCTGCCAGATTTTTCTGTCCTACAAAAGGACCGAGACTCGCAGGCGCCGTGCCCGTGAAGCCAGCCCTAGGCGGAGGCCTGTGTTTCGCGTAGTACCTCTGCTTCCAAACCAGCCTGCAGTTGTGGTCAAAGTGACTGTGCTGACTCTCCTGGCCTTTGCTCTTCATGAAAGAATGACTAAGGAAATGGACTCTGGAATGTCTGCCTGGGTTTGCATCTCTGCCTTATCACTTTTACTAGCTTGGTGAACTTGGGCGCATTATGTAACCGTTCTGTGTGTCAGTTTCCTAGTAAACAAAGATAACAATGGTACATCCGTCCTAGGCTTCTTACGAGGATTGAAAATAGTCAGGTTTATAAAGCGCTTGGAGAAATGCCTGTAACTACCATACAAGTGTTTAAATTAAATTTTTTAAAAGTGTCATTAAAAAGCAGGCCAGGATTTGTGATATCAACTATCCTTGACCAAAATCCTGCTGTGGCATTGTTTGTGTTGATTGGTCCCCTAAAGGTAGGATGACCAGTGGTCCCAGCCTGCCTGGGTCTGAGGAGTGTCCTGGATCATGGGGCTTTTGGTGCTGAAGCAGGAATGTCTCGACAAGCCGGGATGGCTGGTTCAAAGTCTGATTCACCGTGTTTACAAGAAGAGATAGAATCATTAAAATAACTCTTTGTATTTACGTTGATAAGAGAGAGAAGGGAAGGAGGAAGGGGCGGGGGGGAGAAAGCGAGTTCGGAGAGAAAAGAACACATCTGCACTGTTTTGGGAGCCAAGGCTCATTGGAAAGAGTATCTTCATTTACCAGATGAAGAGACAAGTAGGGTGGGAAAGGACTTTTGTCAGACTGTATTGAAGGTGCCAGAAAGGAAAAGCATATTGCCTGTAGGCCATTAGTTTTCGGTATTGCCTTAGTCCAACTCGAGGCTACTACCCTTGGACATGTGCTCTACAGGGCCCCATCCTGTTCCTCATCCCACCACGCACCTCCCCAAAGGATGAGGAGGCTAAAGAGCCAAAGAAATTTGCCTACTCAGAACCCATGCTTCCCTGTTTCTTGATCACCCTTGGGTATGAAGACTCTGGAATCCCCCGTCCTGAGGCCTCTTCCAGGACCTGTGGAGACTCTTCCTGGGCCAGTCCCCCTAAGAGTGAACCATGCTATTGGTGTGCCTGTCCCTAACCAACATCATTAGCTGATGGATAGTTGTTTGTGGGAGACACAGAGGAAGCTTGGATGTACTGAATGCTATGTCTACACGTGAGTACTGAGTACACTGCAGTGGACAGAGCTGGAGGTGGGAGGAGAAAGGAGAAGGGTAGAGTTGGGAGAGGTGATATGGGCCAGGGGCTAGTTTCTCTAAAGAGTCTTGAGAATACTAAACTTGAATATGGCCTCTCAGGTTGTTATGAAGGTATGCTTGTCAAAGGAGCGTAGAAGTGATTTCATTTAACGGTGTGTCAGCTTGATGTATAACTTCTAAATATACCTATGATATGTGGAGTCTTGCTTGAGGCCTTGTGAATGTTAGGGACAGACCTGTTAGCATGAATGTTCTCCCACCCTAAGGGCCAAACTGCCATTCCTCAGAACGAACTTACATCATGGTCTGGGCCTCCTGAAAGAATTCATCTTCTGACATGGAGCCCTCCTTGATCATCTTAATGGCAACGTCATACTGTCCCTTCCATTTGCCCAGATGGACCACTCCAAACTGACCACTTCCTAGTTCCTTCAGGAGGGTAATCTCTTCTCTTTTCAGTTCCCATATTCCTAGCAAAGCAAGACAGACACTCTTGAGGATGAAAATAGAAGGCTTTGGGGCTGACAGCTTCCCAAGTAAGTGATTTCTTTTCCAACGAGTTTCACATTGACAACATGAAGACAGTAAGACCCTTTAAGCTGATCACTTAAAAAAAACAAACCCCTTAGCAATGTGGTTTTATGGCCACATCTGATGCCACCAGGACAATACTGTTCACGGAGCAGCTACAGTTATTGACAAAAAGGCTTAGGACACTTTGCCAACTGGAGGCATCTTGGAAACACCTGGTGTCAAACATGCTCGGAGCTCTTAACTTGGTTTAAAAAAAAAATCACTACATTTTCTTATAAGGCAAACGAAACTGTGATCTGGGTGGATGTCCTTTCCCTAAATACACAAGGTTGAACACTGGCTCCCCTGCACAGGCCCAGAATCCCGGAAGAAGAAGGGACGGGCGATGAGGCTCGAGAGCTGACGATTGAGTCTAAGAAGTAGACACATTTGACAGTCTGTTTGGTAAGGCTGAGGGGGTTACAGGGTTTCCGAGTACAGAAAAGGTGGTTTGTTTGTTTGTTTGTTTGTTTGTTTTTAAGGAAAATGATCAAACATATTAGAGCTGAAGCCCTCCCTGGCATAACCTGAACGGGACCTTTTTCTGGTCTTCTCTCTTTTTTTTTAGTGAATACATATATAATTTTTCTAACCAGAAATTGTGGAAAAGAGCTCAAGTGGGTATCCATACCATTTCCCAAGGACACGGAGCTGGGGACCTTGTTGGCCTTGGTCGACACAGGGTGGCGGAGTCGTGTGATCATGCCTGCAATGGAATCAGCACCGTGTCATCACATCACATCACACCACATCACACCGGTTCACACCTCTGCCTGCGCTCTCTCCAGAGTAGCTGGAAAAGCACCGAGTTCGGAATGTCGTGACAGAGACAGGTGGCTCCATTCTGACCATATTCACCCTGTATTGGATGATTGGCTTGACTTGACTAATTAGCTCAATGTAAAAGCAAAGATTAAAAGAGTAAAACAACTTTAGGCAATTCTAAAAAATCCCATAGAATTGGTTGCTTGATGGAATCGTCCATTTAACAAATTTCCCATTTTTATTCTGCCTTTTGTAGTCTTATATTTAAATACATATACACATGGCATATATATTTGGTTAAAAAACTCCAAGCGGTGTAGAAGGGCACAAAATAAAAAGCAAACCACTTGATTTTTAAAAAATGGAACCTATTACTAAGTTGCATTAAATGGTCAAGTCATTTGAATTGCTTACATCAAGTAACGATAATGCTGGGTTAAAATAATCATAGTATTTATAGTGTTTTGAAAGAACTCATTCAAAAAAATGTTTCTTACTTAAATGTGTGATATTTTACAAGTCTTGGGAACTGTCACACATGTCCTTTTTCTCTCCTTCCTTTTTCTATATATTTTTTTATTAAAAAAATATTTTTTCAATGTTTATTCATTTTTGAGAGACAGAGCATGAGTGGGGGAGGGGCAAAGAGAGAAGGAGACACAGAATCTGAAACAGGCTCCAGGCTCTGAGCTGTCAGCACAGAGCCCAACGCGGGGCTTGAACCCACAAAACGTGAGATCATGACCTGAGCCGAAGTCAGATGCTTAACTGACTGAGCCACCCAGGCGCCCCTATATTTATTTACTTTTTATATGAGTGGTGTCCGAATGTTTTAAGTCCTGGACCTTTAATTGGCAAAAAGATTAGCTCACTCCTCCAAAATATGTACGTACTATGGCTGCTATATTGACACGTTACTTGAATCACAAAACCCACTCACAATAGAAAACTTAAGGGAAAGAGATTTTTAAAAATATCTAAATAAACATTTTAATGTTTTCTTCCTATACCCTGTGGAGTTTCTTGTGCATCTTCTGGAGTGAAATCATTCTACTCGGAGATGTTTGTTTATACAATACCGTTTCCAAAGGGTACTTGTTAGGTGCAGTTGAGGAAATTGGGCCAAAATCAAAGCCAGGAGTGAGGTCAGGTCACCTGCGTGCATGTAATCTGGTCAGATAGACTTGCACACATCTGACGCTGAGCCCACAGCTTATTTTTACTCACTGTTGGAAATTGATCCAGTCATTGCCCATAAGTGGCACTAGTCTAGAAAAGACAGTTAGAGGAGATTTCCTTTTTTTAATTTCTTTTTTTCTAAGCTTGTTGAGATACTGTTGACATATGTAACATTAAGATATGCCACATGATGATCTGACACGTGTATATGCTGTGAAATGATTACCCCACAGGGTGAGTCAACACTGCCGCTAGAAGGAATTTCTAGATACGTTTGCACTGGTCGATTAGGCAAAATCTAAAAACACTCAAAGGACCCAGTGTTGGTGAGGGTGAAGGAAATTACTGTTAGTGGGAGTGTACATCTCTGAAAAGCATTTGAAAATGTCTAAATTTTAAATGTTCTCAACCATTATCTTAGAAATTTCACTTCTAGGGAATTCGGCTACAGAAACACTAATACAGATACACAGAGCTATGTGTATAGGACTGTGCATTGAAACCATGAATTACAATGCAAAAATGCTGTATCAACTATGTACTAAAATTGATACAACTGATACAAAAATACTGTATCAACATAGGGTTAGGTGAATAAATTATGGAGTAATTCTATAATAGAATCCTACATAGCTATTAAGTAGACCAAAGTGAGCTATATATATTTGCATGCAAAGATCACTAAGACATGTTGTGTAAAGAAAGCAAACTGATCAGGGAGCCCGGGTGGCTCAATTGGTTAAGCCTCTGACTTTGGCTCAGGTCATGACCTCACAGTAGGTGATTTTGAGCCCTGTGTTGGGCTCCGTGCTGACAGCTCAGAACCTGGAGCTTGCTTCAGATTCTGCATCTCCCTCTCTCTCTCCCCTCCTCTGCTCACATGCTTTCTCTCTCTCTCTCTCTCTCTCTAAAAAATAAACACTTTTTTTTTTTTTTTTTTTTGCCTGGGTGGTTCAGTTGGTTAGGCGTCCAAGTTCAGCTCAGGTCATGATCTCACAGTTCGTGGGTTCCAACCCTGCGTCAGGCTCTGTGCTGATAGCTCAGAGCCCAGAGCTTGCTTCGAATTCTGTGTCTCCCTCTCTCTCTGCCCCTCCCCTGTTCATGCTCTCTCTCTCTCTCTCTCTCAGAAATAAATAAAACATTACAATTTTTTTTAAATAAATAAAATTAAAATTAAAAATTAAATTAAAAAAACAAAATAAAATAATAAAAACCGGGGCACCTGGGTGGCTCACTTAAGCAATGGACTTCAGCTCAGGTCATGATCTTGCAGCTCGTGGGTTTAAGACCTGCATCAGGCTCTGTGCTGCCAACTGAGAGCCTGGAGCCTGCCTCAGATTCTGTGTCTCCCTCTCTCTCTGCCCCCTCCTCTGCTCACACTCTGTCTCTCTCTCTCTCAAAAATAAACAGTAAAAAATTGTATAATAAATAATAAGTGTTCATATCAGCATAGAAAAAAATTCTGTCAGAATAGACACCAACTTGTCCATGGAGGCTGTTGCTCCAATGGTAAACATTGCTATATTTGAAGTTTATAATCAACTTATTCCCATAAGCAGAACAAGACTGCAAATATCTTTGTAAAGAGAATCTCTAGCTTTTTTTTTTAAGTTATTCATTTTTGAGAGAGAGAGAGAGAGAGAGTGAGCAGAGGAGGGCAGAGAGAACACAGAGCCCAATCTCATGAATCATGAGATTATAACCTGAGCAGAGATCAAGAGTCAGATGCTTAACAAATTGAGCCACCCAGGCGCCCTGAGAATCTCTACTTCTAAGTCACTCAACTCACATTTTAGAGTATATGGTTTTTAGAGTTTTATGGCATTTTAGAGTATATGGTGCGATATTCCAGGAAACGTAGGCTAAAATCACAGCAGGTATATGGCTTGAGAGCATTTTTAAGCCTACTTTCATGGTTCCCGATATGATTAAGAACGTTAGGAGGATCAGCAGTATCCGAGACCATTGATATTTATCAACAAGGACCCACAAGAGAACAACTGAAATAAATTACCTGCCGAATTGTGCTGATGATAGTGAATAAGCTTTGGAATGGAATCAAAGCAGTAGTTTTCTGCCAGGTACAATTTGTTCTCAGCATTTGTGTGCACATGGTAATGCTTGACGGTTCCTTTTTTATCGCTGGTAAGGAAGAACGAATGGTAGAATGTTTTTAATTACCAATTGAAGCTTGATTAAAGAATGGTTAAATCATTACTTCAGATGCATTGATTTTGACTAATCAGGAATCATATGCCTGTCTCGGGTTTTAGAGTCTGGCCTAGCTGGGTTTCTCACCCAGTTCTACTGTTCGCTAGATACCTTGTCTGGCTGTTATAAAGATTGGGTGCAATCTGATATACAGCAATTTGCGCTATGCTTGGTTCATAAGACACTGTCGATAAATTGTTGTTGCTGTGATGCCAGCCTAGTTAAAATTGCACCTGTAAAAAGGAAAAACGGTGGTTTCTTGTCTCAAATGGCCACGTTGCTCTTGGTCTTAGCATGATATTCATTCAAGCCCATTTATGATGTTTCATGAAAAGAAGCCTTCCATATTCATTAATTTGGATTATTCTCATTTGATTCCTCGTCTATTTGCTGTGTTCTCTGCCTGGCCACCTTCAAAAATAAATCTGGTGTCACGGATCTTGACTGGGAGGACTCCTAATGTCAGGTTCAGCTGGAGCTGCAGGGCCGGATGGTCTCAGAGCTCTTAATGCTCAGTGAACCAGATCTTCCCAGTTCCCACTGGCTTGGCTTTAGCCATGCCTCTTGGCGTGCAGCCTTGTACGTGAGATGGGCCAGGGATGGCTTCCTGAATTGGGAAATGCTGTGTGACTGCTTAGGGTACATCCTGGTCTCTCACATTGGAGATGGATACTTCACAACATTTTTCTCAAAATAAAATTACCTTTTAATCACTTAATTATTACCACCCCCCCCCATGTAGGTACCAAGGGTAGGTACTGTATGTGGAGACAGCCCCAAGGCAGAGGATCATGCAATCCAAGCATCAAAAGAATATTTTTTCCAATGATCCTAATCTAGATTTGGCTAGATTCGGATCTCAGAACACTGGGGGTTCTCAATGTAGACACAGGAGTATGGCCAAAAGAACACGAACTCTACTGTTGAAGGCCTGACTTCACGTGGGTCGCTTGTTAATTTTGTGGGTGTGTCTCCGTGAGTGCTTTTGGAACCTCAGACTTCTCATCTGTAAAATGGTCCAAATAAAAACAGTTTTCTGGATGATTCGAAGGAACAGAAGAGCTAACAGCCAATGGGGACGTGGCCTGTGAAACTCTGGCAGGGGGTCCCGTTGTGGGTGGTGGTGACTTATACAAAGTGCCTGTGGATGTCGTACATGCCCAAGCATTGGGGGCGGGGGAATGGAGCACATAGAACAGCTGTAATAGTAATTGCTATTCATTTATTAAGTGCTCACTCTGTGCCAGGCAGTGTTGTGATCCAGTACATGAATTAACTCACTTCCTCCAGAGAACCCAGTAGTCATTCTTATTTTGCCCTTTCACATGGGGAAGTTGAGGCACAGAGGTTAAGAAAGTTGCTCGGTGTCACACAGCCTTGATGTGGTAGAGTCAGGAGTTGGACCCCAAGGCACAGCTTCCAACCAGAACTGTTAACCACGCAAAGAAGACCCTGGAAGGAAACTATCCGGGGAACACAGATACACCCATTCAACTTTGCGCCCACTGGAAAGACTTACTGGAGACCAGACACTGGGGTAGGTCCCTCAGCTCAGTAGGTGGCTAGGGCCAAGAGTGTAGACAGGCTCCATTGCTATTTTTCTCTCTTTCTAGGCTTAGGGCCAAGTCGAGGGGAGTAACCCGAGATGCCTTTACCAAACATTGACTGGCATCATTCCAGAGAACGACCTCTCAAAGTAGGGGGGAAAGACAATGACAAATGGTCGCACTCAATAGAAATACTTTGATCCAAAATTCTAGGGTTTAAAGGTGGTGTCTTATCCCAAAATGTGACTAAATGGCCGGCATATTCAAAGGACGTACCCAAAAGATAAAAGGAAGGAAGCCATGTCATACTTACTTCACAGCCTTGCTAAATAAGGACACTGTGTACATTCCCACCTGGCGGGAATTTCTAACCATAAATGCACCTTCTTTTCCCTGCAAAGGAAGGAAAGTGTGGAAGGAACAGAGAACATTTTCATTATTCTTGGAAACTATAGGTGGTAGGAAGATTGATCTTTAAGGTCCACGTTAAATGTCACTGACGGTACGGGTCATCCAACAGCTGGCACAGAAGGGGCCCCCCAGCTGAGCTTTCCTCCTCTCAGCTCCGTTAAAGACCTATCCTGTATACTCTCACTTTCCCTCTGCACTTAGTTTTTAACCCTCACTGGTAATTTTCTCTCTCTTTTTTTGAATGTTTGTTTATTTTTTTTTAATGCTTTTTATTTATTTTTGAGAGTCAGAGACCGCGTGAGCAGGGGAGGGTCAGAGAGAGAGAGAGAGAGATACAGAATCCGAAACAGGCTCCAGACTCTGAGCTAGCTGTCAGCACAGAGCCTGATGCGGGGCTCGAACCCACGAACTGTGAGATCATGACCTGAGTTGAAGTCGGATGCTTAACCAACTGAGCCACCCAGCCGCCCCTTAATGTTTGTTTATTTTCGAGAGAGAGAGAGAAAGACCGAGTGTGAGTGCAGAAGGGCAGAGAGAGAGGAAGGCACAGAATCCAAAGCAGGCTCCAGGCTCTGAGCTGTCAGCACAGAGCCTGACACAGGGCTCAAACTTGTGGACTATGAGATCATGACCTGAGCCACAGTCGGACACTTAAACAACCAAGCCACCCAGGCGCCCCAATTTTCTCCATCTTGTATTTGAGCTAGTCTGATGTATCAGTCTTTCAGAAATAAAATATAAAGCCACATATCACCATATCATGCCCTTGGAAGGTATTAGAAAATCAGAGATGCAGAACAAATCCTTTGTTAAAGTCCCATGCTCAACTTGTCTTTCTTAATGACTTGCGCTAATTCTAAGCAGACCCGAATTCAGAAAGAGCAGATAATAACCTGTGAATGTGGCAGGATCCCCAGTTAGGCAGTGAGGCCACCACGTTCTCACTAGTACCCCTCAAGGAAACCACTGGTGTGCTTTGTTAGATTGAACTGTATCAAAGCATCATTTTTGTAGGGCAAAAGAGTTTGCTCCTGGTAATTCTCAATGCCTTGAGTAACAAAATCAAGGAGACTTATTCCTTATTACGTCTGTTGCATTCTGATTTAGGTGCTGATGAGCAGGGTCGGTGTTGCGCCAGACCGTTATATACATGGCCCCCAATAAATCCTGTCCCCTACTATGTAGCCCCTCCGGCAGGGAGGCTGGGCCGGGCCATGTGACACGCTCTGGCTAGTAGGGCAGTCACAAGTGCGTGCAAAGCAGAAACTTTAAGTGCTTGCATTAAACTACAGAGGTTTCCTCTTCTGCCACTGCGTTGAGACCACGCGGGGAGGAAGCCCACGTTAGCCACGCGGAGCAGGACTGTGGCACCCCGATGACTGCCGCAGCCAAACCCACCCCTGCCCCATCCATCCACCAGCTACCTGCTGATACCTGAATGGCCCTAAGCCAAAAAAAGCGTAAAAGCACTGCGGGCCCAGCGGACTCACCGAATGGTGAGGTGGCCAATCTGGTTTCAAACCACTGAATCTTGAAGTGGTTTGATCCACAGCAGCAGATAATGGAAACAGAGGAAGTGGCTAGATGCCAAGGGCCCGGTAACCCAGGGGCTGACCCCGCGATGACATGACTGTAACATTAGTGATCCGGTTTCTACGAGAAGCGTGTCACCCTCTGGGCCCAGCAATAGAGAGGCTTAGAGGCTATTTCAAAAACTAGACTGTTTACCTTTTGTCTCAGTAACTGCTCAGATTGTGACCTGGAGATGTTTCCTGCAAACCAGCTGCAATGAGAAAGAGTCGCATAGTTTGAGAGTCAGTGATTTTTAACTACATAACAGATGACTCCACTTTCTAGTGTGCAAAAGGGGGTGTTGGCCCTGATCAGGGGTTTCCAAACCTGATTGCTCCAGAGAATCACCCGAGGAGCTTTTCAAAAATACAGGTTCCTGAGTCTCCACCACCTAATTATGCTTGTGCAGTGGGGCCCACGTATGTGCATTTTCACACGGGCTGGCACTGAGGAACAGATGGCCTCCTAGCTGGGCCCCAAGTTCTTTATTTCACTGTTTTAAGTGAAAGCCAGAGATTTGACCAATGAAGACTATCTCACTGGGAAAGTCAGGGTTGCCAAAGATGAAAGTTCCTGTCTTTCAACCGTATATTTTTCTTTTACATTTTTAAAAATATTTATTTCGTTATTTTGAGAGAGAGAGAGAGAGAGAGAGAGAGCGCACAGAGGAGGGGCAGAGAGAGAGAGGAGAGAGAGAATCCCAAGCAGGCTCTGTGCAGAGCCCAACTCAGGGCTCAATCCTAGGAACGGTGAGATCATGGCAGAAACCAAGAGTCGGATGCTTAACCAACTGAGCCACCCAGGCGCCCCTCAACCCTATATTTTTCTTATAATAATCTGATAGAAGCACAATTTATTGCATCTATTTTCAAATCAAGTGCTTTTTTAACAAATCTGTTTATTTGCAGGATAGCAGTAGATAAGGCCCTGTGGTTATATTAAGACAGTAAGAGTTATAGCGACCGGAGAAAAAGATGCTATGGGACAGCTGAGTGTAATCTTTAAGTACTGCCTTTTTCATGAAGTTAGCCAAGTGCATCATGTCTTACTTTGTATGCAGATCTCAACAGTCCACAGAGTTGTTTCTCTTGTGAGATCAACGATGTCTGTAGTCTTTTGGCTTTGGCCGAAATGTCATACAAGGGAAACGAACAGGGTGTGATGGGGAATGGGGCATGGGTTTGGGGGCTCACAGGGACCCTCTGGTTAGAAAATGACACCTGAGGAGGAGATAAATACCTGAGAGTGAGGCTGTGCTGCAGGGGTGGGGGAGGGGTGTCAGCTGGTGGGCAGGCTAATGAAGTGGCAAGAGCCACCAGCCAGCTTGGAGGTCTGGGTTCTAGACGTAACTTACTAATAAGCGGTTGTACGGCTTTGGACAAGCCACTTAGCCTTTTCTGACCTTGGAATTACCCATTTGCAAAATTAGGCTGAGGTTTGAATTTGATAAGGGTAAGTCTCTTCTAAAAAAAAAAAAGCTCTTCTAATTCTACCCTTATAGATCCTATGTAATTACAACTTGAGATATTAGCCAATCATTTTCCTATTACTTAGTATTTCAAGCTAATCATAGGTCATCAAAAGTCTCCTCAGGGAATATGATCGAGGGTATATGCCTATGAGAGAGAGAGAGAAGACAGAAATGGTCAGGAATAAGGAGAGAGGCCTGGAGAAGCGAGGTGAGGTTGTGAAGAAGCCACGCCCTCCCGCCATAGACACTTGCCCGTGTCATAAGTTTGCTGAGGTCTGACTCTCTTTTTTAAAAAGAGGTTAAGGTTTCAGTATGTCAGTGTCAGAGACGCAGAGGCTTGGGCCTTGCCCTGAGGTGTGACTTTCCATCTAAACCTCAGTGACTCAGCCTTCAGTAGAACAGAATAGAATTGGCCATGAAGCTCTGGCCACAAAACAGATGCTTCAGGGCCACTGATACAGGGGAAAGCTGCAAGCACCAAGCGCAGTGAAGGAGGCTGAGCCCCAGATCACACAGCCCTCTGGTTCTGATTTCTCTTTCACTTTGAAGAGGGCAGGTCTTTTCTGATCATCTCCCTGATGCACACCTCTCATGCACCATTTGAATTGAGAAATGATGTGAACAGAGACTGTCTATATGGTCAGGTCAGGACTTTCCAAAGCAGATGGAAAACTCCCAATTCATCCAAATGCTAAAGACCAAAACCCACAATTAGAAGGTCACTCCCTTCGGTTGTTATTCGTCAGAGTGCTATTACCTCTGGCTAATTTTTGTGCTGGTGTTTCTCAGTCTTTTATGTCTTAGTTTGAATTACTACATCAGAGGCTTTCCTGAGGGTGGATGTAAGGGAAGAAGGTAGGGATAAAGGGGAGCTAGAAGGTGGTGGAAAGGTCATGCTGTGGAGGGTTGAAGCATGCAGCGTGTCTTCCCTAATGTGGCGCAGACGCCTAGGCCCAGGCTCGGTTGGAGGTAAGATGAAGAGTCGAAACAGTGACATGTACTTCATAAAACCTCTCACTGTACCTAGAGCCAATACGTCAGTGACATGACAGTACTCATACAAAGAAGACAGAAGAACTGAAAACAGTGTAATCCTGGGGCTCAAGCAACTGAGCCGCCATTGGGTAACAGGTGTCGCCATTGGGTAGCAGGCGTCTAAGAGACGGATTCTGCCCTATCACTCCTGCCTCTCCTCAATGCCAATTTTAAATAAAGTTCAGGGTACTTATTTGTCCCTATGTGTAGAAGGATATTGTCTTAGATGTTGGAAATGACCTTAAGTGCCCCTCAGGCCAACCTGTCTCAGTATAGTTGGGGTGATCACACATTTGTATTCACCCAGAAGTGTCTGGTTTATGCCTGATGTCCATGTGCAATATTTTTTTAAATGTTTACTTTTCAGAGAGAGAGAGAGAGAGAGCGAGCGAGCATGAGCATGAGCAGGGGAGGGGCAGAAAGAGGGGGAAACACAGAATCTGAAGCAGGCTCCAGGCTCTGAGCGGTGCTGAAAGCTCAGAGCCTGACATGGGGCTCCAACCCACGAATCGCGAGGTCATGACCTAAGCCAAAGTCGGACACTTATACAACTGAGCCACCCAGGTGCCCAGGTGCAATGTTTAATAGTGCACTCTTTCTCTGTCTACATGTCATACCTTGTATCTATGAAGACAAAGTGAAATGAAGAGGTCTCCAGGTATATGATAAATCCAATGAATATGTAGAGCTAGGTTAGAGGGTCCAGACTGAGGAAAAATATTTCCCTTAGTAACAATTTGGTCATTATCACCTGGCCTCCAGATAAATGGCCCAGAACCTCACATGAGTTTACCCTTGTAAATACAGCCCCCACCCCCCACCCCCACCACAAGCAAGTCCAAGCCATCTGCTTTAACACCTTTGAGGAAGAATAGAAACATCTATGTTAGTTTTAGAGTTATATAGAGGACTTTCAAAACTCACTCATAGTCATCCAGGTTTTCCTCTTCTTCAGATGAACTTGACTCAGGGATTCCCCTTAAGAAGGGAGAAAATGACATGAATGCAAAAAAAAAACACCAAAAAATAATGCAGTCACCTAGCAGTGCAATATCAAATCCTGCCCTGCTTTCTGCCGTGAATAAAATGTAGTCTGTTAGGGTTCCCTCTCTGCACTTGGGAAAGTATCTGCAAAGTGAAGAGTATCGCTCAGAAGGTGAGCTCATGCCCAGTTTAATGAGAAAATGGCTCTTCGGTACAGGAGGCCACCAGGAATGTGGATTTGTTTAACTCTCTTGAAGAGCAGGCTCATGAAATAGATGAGTGCCTTCGGGGGCAGCTGCAGTGTAATATTTAAAAAAAAAGCATTCGGGTTGTACGGAGAGCAATTCTTAGAGAAGAGTTACTCAACTCTGGTGGTTTTCTCTCCCACTAGAGATGCCCAAGCCAGGTATCCCACTGTCCATGCTAACACCAGTGGATATCACCACCGATGGACAGGGAATATCAGCCTGAGGAAAGCTGTAACCCACGAGCCATCGATTTAGACCAGCTTGAGGGTTGAGAGGGGCAAAGTACGTGATTTTTTTTTTTTTTGGCTCGTATTTACCTTAAACATGAAGTCCAGTTGCGAAATGATTGCAAATTTGGTTAGTTTTCCTGCAAATGGAAGCAAATCCTAGGTGCAAAGGAATACCCGAATTTGATTTACCATGACATCTTTGAGGTGCTGTGATTTGCAACAGTCCTTTCCCTCTGGTTACCGCATGCAAAATCCTCACTGCTACAACAAAAGACACATTTCGTAAGTTTAGGTTTATTTATAAAGGTTAAATGGCACAAATAGTTTTGTTAGCTATCCTGTAGCTTCATTGAACATTTTGGCCTGTCCACTTCACTCGGTTTGGGAATTTAAGCTAATGAGTCATTTTCACATTTTCGTCCTCGCGGGGACCCCAGTAACAAGCAGTAGTTTGAGTGTTCCTAAACAAAAGGGAATTGTTAATAGAAAAGCTGGACTAATAAATCATCTCGACTGGGTTTGCCCTGATTTTCTTATAGAAACGCACACATTCGATCACTTATATATTTTAAAGTGTTATTTTCCTCTTGGCTGTTGCGATTGCAATTAGAAGCCTCGAAAATACTGAACTTCTAACTCCGTGTGGACACAGATGGACCTGCAGCATTTCCTCACCCTCTGCCACCCCTCGTCTTCCCTCTTTCGTTTGGGGCACTGAACTGAGCATGAGGAAGTGCCTACCTCTCCGGGTCCAAAGGCTATTTTATTTGGAACGTGGGACCTATTTCCTGCTTGCCCTCAGATCTCAGACTCTTTTTCAAAACCACACTTCACAGTGACAAGCGCAGCCTTTTTTCTTCATCTCTTCATAAGACAACTCTTATCTTACTTTATTATTATTACTCTTTAAGTAGGCTCCGTGCCCAATGTGGGGCTCACTTCACAACCCTGCGATCAAGAGTCATGTGCTCTACTGACTGAGCCAAGCAGGTGCCCCAAAAAACTTATTTATTCACTTACTTATTTTTTACATCTAGTTGTTTTTGAGAGAGAGCACAAATTGGAGAGGGCCAAAGAGAGAAGGAGACACAGAATCCGAAGCAGGCTCCGGGCTCTGAGCTGTCAGCACAGAGCCTGACACAGGGCTCGAACCCACGAACCATGAGATCATGACCCGAGCCGAAGTCGAATGCTCAACTGACTGAGCCACCCAGGCGCCCCACACAAAACTTATTTTAAAGTGCTAAGCAACTTATTTAGCTTTTATGTTGTTTTTAAGAACACGTAGAGACTGTCCATCAGTAGTATATCTCTTAGGTTTATCCATATATAATAGAATACGATACAGACATTCAAAATAATCAGGTAGGTGGCACAACAGTGTGAATGTATCTCACACCTCTGAACTGCCACTTAGAAATGATTAAGATGAGGGAGGCGCCTGGGTGGCTCAGTCGGTTGGGCATCCGACTTTGGCTCAGGTCATGATCTCACTGCAGTTCATGAGTTTGAGCCCCCGCGTCGGGCTCTGTGCTGACAGCTCAGAGCCTGGAGCCTGCTTCATATTCTGTGTTTCCCTCTCTCTATTTCCCTCCCCCACTTGTGCTCTGTCCCTGTCTCTCTCTCTCTCTCTCTCAAAAATAAATAAACATTAAAAAATTAAAAAAAAAGAAATGATTAAGATGGTAAAGAGTATGTTATGTTTTACCACCATTCGCTATTTTTTCAAATCAAAACTTAAGTACATCCTCATGTATTTAAATAGGAAAAAATGTCCAAGATGTGAAGTGAAAAGAGCAAGTGGCAGAGAAGACTGGCTGCATGGTAAGAATCTGATTTTGTAATTCTCTATACACAGTAACGTGTGCATACGGAACATTCTAAAGCAATGTACACTGGCTATTCTGCGATCTATCAATGCTCTAATGGAAACATGCATTATTTCACTACTCAGAAAAAAATAAAAAGCACCTCAAGTGAGGATAATTGACAAAAAGTATTATCTACTTACATGAGTCGAGAATCATGGCTGCATTTTAAGAATTCAGTCTCCATGAAGACCTTTTAGCAATTATCATCATTCACTCACCAATGTAATGCTACTCACACAAAGAAGTGATTAATGCATTCTTTGTTCAGATAACTAGCTTTCTCAAGTTCTAGGGAAAAATCCAAAGTCAAGGCAAAATCTTGGGGGCAAAATCTAAGGGGATGTCGGAAAAGCTCAGCAGTCAAGATAAATGGTGTTTTCGTGAAACATTTTTAAGTTTGTTTAATGTTTATTTTTGAGAGAGACAGAGCATGAGCAGGGGAGGGGCAGAGAGAGAGGGAGACACAGAATCCGAAGCAGGCCTCAGGCTCTGAGCTGTCAGTACAGAGCCCAACGCGGGGCTCGAACCCACGAACCGGGTGATCATGACCTGAGCCGAAGTCCGACTCTTAACTGACTGAGCCCCCCAGGTGCTTCATGAAATATTTTTTTTAAATAAAAATTCATGCAAAAAATCCATGGTGAACAGAATGTTCACTTTCACTGCACTCCTCCCTCAGCGAATCCCGGGGGCTTCCGGCAGCGAGGGGACCCAGCACAAAGTTGGTGTGACACCCAATCTGCTAGGATCTGAGTCTACTGATGGTCTCCTTCCACAGGAACACGGGGTTGCAGACAAATACAGCTAACATGTCCCCTCGGGCCCCCGGCATAGATTAATACACCTGGATTCTAGCTCCACTTTGAAACGAAAGGTACCACAACTTGCTAAGCCGAAAGCAACAGCAGGCATACACCCAAATTCTCTCAAGTTCTGTGCGGCCCGTGACTGTATTGTGGGTACAGTGAGGCATCTGCTTTAGATAAAAATGATGCGGATGGAGAGAATTAAAAAAATCAGAGCCCAAGGGAGACAGCAAAGAAAGGAGGTGCCCGGGGAGTCGGAAAGATGTTGTGTGTCTGTCGTTGTGTGGGGAGACAGACGTGGGTGCCCTGTAGGGACACTGATAACCGGCTAGGAGATGTCAGGGAACGCGGTGACAGGGAGGAAGTCCGAGGCAGCCAACAAGGAGCGATGCTCCTTGAGTCGTTCTCTATTGTCGTCTTGCGATTCAATTCAGTCTTTACTGAGCATCAAGGATGGGGCCGATTTGGTCCCAGACCCTGGCGAGATACACAGTTTAGGTGCTGCCTTTGAGGCAGTTTGAATTCTGCCCTTAGGTGGCATATTTTGGTTTAAAAATGCCAGAAGACCCCAGGTGCCGGGGCGGCTCGGTCAGCTAAGCGTCCGGCTCCTGATTTCGGCTCAGGTCATGATCTCAGTGTCTTGAGATCAAGTCCTTCGTGGGGCTCTGCGCTGACAGCATGGAGCCTGCTTAGGATTCTCTCTCTCCCTCTCTCTCTCCCTCTCTCTCTCCCTCTCTCTCTCCCTCTCTCTCTCCCTCTCTCTGTCTCTGCACCTCTCCTGTTTGCATGCATGCGTGTGCTCTCTCAAAATAAATAAGCATGAAAAAAAAATTTAAAAGACAAAAACATGAGAAGGCCGGTCATGTCAGGAGAGGTGGCGGCGTACATCCTGGGAGGGTGGCCGAGGCCTCGCCAGGGGTGGGGGTGTTACTTGCCATCTGTAAGCACGGTACAAAAGTAAGCCCCCCCTAAACTGTCTCCCGTACAGGATATATTTTACAAATTCCGAGTTCTGGCTTGTAAGGGAGTTAGGGGGAAAGGAGGAGAGGAAGTGGAGGGAATGAAATGCACAAGTATTGCGTAACTCACAGAAGAGGTCACCTAAATGGAAGGTCTACGCTGTTCTGTCCCAGTGGGCTGCTGCCTCCCCAGGATCCTGGCTCAAGCACCGAGCCCAAGCTCAGCCAAGGGCCGCATGGACAGCTTTGAGGCCGGGGTCCGAGGCAGTGCGGCACCGTCTATCCTACGCGCGGGCAGCCGGACTAAAAGCTGAAGTTTACCTTTTCAGTTTCCTTACTTGCCACCAGTCAGGACAGTCTTCTCTCGGCAGAAGCTGCAAGCCGAGGTTGAGCTGGGAGCCATAGTTTTTCTTGGAGTCACTGTCATACTGGGCAGCAGTGGCACTTGAGGATGCTTCATTCATTTTGAAAATAGGAACCGCTCGAGGAATCTTCAGCTTTGGAGGACAAGACATTTTAATATATTGCCGTGAGCCACAGATTCGGGCCCTGGGAACTCACAGGTCCAGTACATCAGCTCTTAAAAAGGAAAGGAGGAGGGAAAGAAAGGAAAGAATAAAAGAAAAGGAAGGAAGGAAGGAAGGAAGGAAGGAAGGAAAGAAAGAAGGAAGGAAGAAAGAAAAGAAAAAAGGGAAAAAGAAAAGAAAGGAAAGGCCAATTCTAAGAATTGGCAAAGATATGGACGAAACGACTAGAAGGCTCATACTTTGCTGGTTGGAGTATGTAACCATTCTGAAGAGCTGTTTGCAAGATGGACTAAACCTGGGCGTGCACATAGATCCAGAAAGTCTACCCGCACACCCAACGCTGAACTCCAAAGACATGTAAAAGAGTGTTCATAGCAGAATTATTTCAATTAGATAAAAACTGGAAACGACCTAAATGCCCATTAAAAGGGTAAAAGAATGAAGATATTTTATGCTAAATAGAATGCTACCCTTCTGGCCCTGAAAATGGAGGGGAGGCCCAGAAACCAAGGAATGCAGGTAGTCTCTAGAAGCTGGAAAAGGCAAGGAGATACATTCCACCCCCCCACCCCCACCCCCCGAAAGCCTCTAGAAGGACTACAACTGTGTGGGCCTATTTTATTTCAGACTTCTGACCTTCGGGACTTCAAGAGAACACATTTGTGTTGCTTTAAGTCACAAAATCTGTGGTAATTTTTACAGCAGCGGTAAAACTAATACAGTTTTACCTGTATTTAGGTATTAATTAATATTAATTAATTAATATTAGGTATTAATTACACTGTAATTAATACAGTGGTGTGTTCACACAGTAGAATTGGACACAGCAACAAGAATGACTACACCCATGCCCTAAAGTCATAAGACAGATAATAAACGACTATACACTTTAAGGCTCCATTTAAATAAAGGTCAAAACCGAGCAAGTCATCTATGATGTTACAAGTCAAGCCAGTGATTCCTCTCAGTGGGATGAAGTGATCAAAAAGGAACGTGATGGTAACCCTGGGATTCAGTTTGTGAAAAGGCATCAAGCTAAACGCGTAGGACTTGTATACTTTTCTAAGTGCATACTACACTTCAATTAAAACTTCACAGAACAACATGTAAGCTCTAAAGTTAAGTTTTCATACTTGTATTTTTACGTTTTTTCCCCGGGATCGACATCCTGGAAATTTTGGTTATCCAGGACACTGCTGTTTATGGGCCATGCCACGGTTGTGTCCAGAGGTAAATGCAGTGGAAAGTTCCCTAAATGGAAATCTGACCAGCCGGCTACAAAGGGGATGTTTAACTTTCTCAGCGCCGCAAAGTAAGTTCTCTCTTGAACGTTCTGATAAAAACAAAACAAAGGAAAGCATGCTTTGCATGGTAGTCCCTTGGATCCCTGAGCCCTGAGGGCAGTTTACAATCAAAACAGACTTAGAAACCCTTGGCCACTGATTTGCCGGACTGATAATCTTCATTCAGCACATTTCCCAAAGAATTCCTTGCCGGAGGTCAGATGCCATGGTTTCTGGCTCCTAAATTATCCCCTGCTTTTAGATTTGTTTAAGACAAATTGGATTGGATTGTAATTTGTGTGCCATAACATTTACCCTTTATAAGTGTAGAGTTCAGTGACTTGTGGTAAGTCGGTCAAGTCGGACAACCACCACCCCGGTTGGGTCCTGGCACATCGCTGGCACTCCTGTGAGGCCCCTGTGCCCCTTAGCGGCCACTCCCCCTTTCCATCCCGGCCCCAGGCCACCACGCCTCAACCGTTTGTCCCTGTGTGTTTGCTTATTCTGGACGTAGCTCTTAGGTGTTTTATAAGGCCGTAATTTCCAGGCTTCGGGACGAGAGCGGGCATCCAAACCAAAACAGCAGTGTTGCTGATAACAGAATAGAACCCTCAAGCCTTCACAACTGTGTTACTTTCCTTGGGCTGCCGTAACAAATCAGGATGCATCTGGTGGATGAAAACAACAGAAATCTGTTCTCTCCCAGCTCTGGAGGCCCGGGGTCCACCAGCAAGGCTTCAACGTGGCTCTGCTTCCTTTAGAAGCAACTGACACAATTTAACCTACTCCGGTAACGGATTTCTTTCTGTCCTTCGTGTTGGTTCACAAAACTCCTATGGTTTTGACTTAGAAAGGGAGAAGTGTGTGTGAGTGTGTGCAGCTGAAAATAAGTACCCAAGACGCCAGAGAGCTGATGGATGGGCAGGGACACTCCTTTACTTTGAGGACGGCTTCTAGAGAATCGTTGGGAAGAGGCCATTTTACGTGTCCCCTGGCATGTGAGGAGGCTGTCCCCTGCCGGGGAAGCCTAAAAGCCGGAAGCTAAGGCTATGAACCCAGAAAGGCAGAGCAGAAGCAGAGCAGCAGTCTGTAGTGAGAGTGAGCCTCAGACAGTCTTCCTAACCAGAGCAGTCCACGTTTTTGTTTTCCTGTAGGCCGACTCCACCCTTGGGAGAGGGTTGGCTGGGAGCCATCTTGAAAGGACCCCTTCCCGAGATGGGCGCATTGGCTCAGCAGAAATGTGAGGACTAGAAACCCAAAAGCTAAGGGTCAAGACATTCCCTCTGTCATAAAATTCTGTTTGCATCTGCACTCCAGTGGCAAGCCCACGCAAGTTGCCCAGAGGCACCCCTACCAAGTCATGATGGGGTCAGGCACATATGACTGGTTTGCATGAGACCACCCTCTTCCTGGGGCCCAACTGTGAAAGAGTCAGAAGTTCCAGCTTCTGCATGACCCTCGCCCAAAGCAGGCTGCCGCCAGATAGACATCTGACCTATGTGAAGGGGACAAGTTGTAACTTGGAATGTCTGCAGTCGTAGGATTGTAACATTGGAAGGGACAATTTAGAGCTTCTTCCCATGACTGTGAGTCATTGAGAAATTTTATTTTATTTTATGTTATTTATTAAAAAAATTTAAAAAACAAAAAAAATTTTTTTAATGTTGTACTTATCTCTAGGAGAGAGAGAGAGAGAGACAGCATGAGCAGGGGAGGGTCAGAGAGAGAGGGAGTCACAGACTGAAACAGGCTCCAGGCTCCGAGCTGGCAGTCAGCACAGAGCCCGACGCGGCTCGAACCCACGAACCGCGAGATCATGACCTAAGCGAAAGTCGGACGCTTAACCGACTAAGCCACCCAGGCGCCCCGCAAAAAATTTTTAAATGTTGACTTACCACTCTTTCTGGGAAGATGGGAGCTCTGTGTTTCTCTTCATGGGTTGTGACGTGCAGATCAGCATCTGAAAAGCAAAGCCAGGTAGTGTCAGAAGGAACTTTAAACAAAGCAGACATTTGGAGCCGTGTTGTTACTTTGCCAGGTAGCACCACCTGCAACACTGTCCCCTGCCTGTGGTGATCAGTGTCCTCCCCAAACAGAGAAAACATTCAAGTTCCTCTCAGTCCTTTAAACTATTAATTCATATCTCATTTCCACCCTGTATTTGACATACAGATATCTAATCCCGTTGGCCACTACCTGTGAGGCATTGGGTCAGAAGCCATGTCCGGTTCCTCTTAGATCGACTCATGCAAGATGCTTATAAGTAGCTGATTTGTAAGTGAACAAACCTATCCTATGCTTTCTTCATTTCTTATGGTAGTTGCTGGTTTCTCTTTCCACTTCCACGTGTGAGTAGATGCCCTGGCCATGAGGGTGAAGCCGTCATGTGCCTTATAAGTAGAGTGGCCATGTGGTTTACTAGCCAAGCTGGAACATTCCTTACAGGGATAGGTAGGTTTGAATAATTATGCCATGTCCCCAGCTGCAGAAGGAGACTGATCCAAACAAACTGGGGTGCATGGTAAACGTCCTTAGAGGCCATGTACCCCAGGAAAGGAGTGGTCTAGGGCATTTTGGAGACAGAAGGAAGCAAAGACTCTCAACTATTTCCTTGCTAGTAACTGCACCCAGGGGCTGCCCTGTAACTCAGCAGAGGAGGCCGATGCAGGAAGTTACACTTGGGCAAATAGACAACATCATAGCCGCTCATGGGTTACAGCACCCGCGAATTCTGTAGTTTCCTTCGGAGGCTGGGAAAGAGTCTGTTGGACCCAGAACGCATGGCAGACGCCATCCAGGCAGAGCCTAGGAAGATAATCTGAAGGCAGTGCTCTCTCTGGCCTTTCTTCCTGCTTCTTCCCAGGGAGTTAGGGTACGATCAGAGCTAGAATCTGGCCTGCTGGGTAATGATGCCAGATCATGAGCAGAATAAGTAGGGGACGTAACTAATGCTGTAAAGAAACATTATTCCTTAGTCCCTTACAGTGGAGGGAGGATCCATAGACAATGATTTCTATATAGTTCATTAAATCACTATCATCAGTGAGTATAAAGGACAACGTGGTATACTTAAGATTGATAAATGTTCGCTGTGAAGTCTCATTAAGATGGAGAACACAATGAACATGTATTCATTGATTTTGTTGCCAGATTACTTGTAATACCATTGATGCGACTGTCCACTGTGAATACTATCATGGAATGAATTTGAATATTAACTCATGTCCCTGTGTGTCTTACAGTTCATCAAGTGGTATCACACCGCTGGATCTCATTCAGTTCGTTCAAGTTCTTATCTAAGCATGTTTTGTCCAGGCTGGTGAAACTGTTCCCAGAATAAGTTCTCCTTTTTACTTTATTTGCAACTTAATATTGGTAAACAAGGATAAACGTCTAAAATACGTGGGACTGGCTCCCATAAGTATCCTGGGACACTTATGTGATGGGACCCCATATGGGTACAAGCAGGAAACAACTAATTCTTTCCCTCTGTTAGCCCTTCAAACCCACTGGGGGGGGGGGCTTTCTTTTCTATCCCCAGATAAAGCCTCACAGATTTTCTTAGGAATATAACTCTGGATAGAATCCGATTGCACTTAAGGCAAACCCTTCACTACCTTCTGTGATGTTAGTAAGAAATCAATAAACCTGTACCAAAATGGCAAATCCTTTAAATATGCCTTTTAAAATTTGGCTGTCCATCATTTTGATATATATGGTATATAAATTTGATCCTTTGGCATATTGTTTTTAAAAGAATGGTGGCTTTTTGGTTTATTAGGTTATGAACCATGGTGATATGGAATGAATTAAACAGCTCCTTGCTGGGTTCGTGATTCCAATTTAAAAAAGTTATTTCTCGGGGCGCCTGGGTGGCTTAGTCGGTTAAGCGTCCGGCTTTCGCTTAGGTCATGATCTCGCGGTTCGTGGGTTCGGCCGCGTCGGGCTCTGTGCTGACTGCCAGCTCAGAGCCTGGAGCCTGTTTCAGTCTGTGACTCCCTCTCTCTGACCCTCCCCTGCTCACGCTGTCTCTCTCTCTCTCCTAGAAATAAATAAAACATTAAAAAAAAAAAGTTATTTCTCATGAAATGAAAGGGTGCCCGATGTTAATGTTGTTATTATCTTGACGAACGTGACTCCGTCGACCCTAGAATTAGACTTCATCTGCCCGCTAGCATTTTCGAGGCTGGATTTTCATGATCTCAACCCAACGTGGCACCTCATGTTTTCCCGAACTTGGTGAGCAATTCTGGAACTTGGCAGGTTTGCCTAATGGGGCACCATCCACCCAGGGTGCAGCCCAACCAAAGGGTCACATTACATGCTTCCCAGAGGGTACATCCTGGGGCCGCTTTGCAGCTCTGCTGACAGCACAGGAACTTTCCATCCACGAAGAACCCACTGTGGTACTTGATCAGCAGGTGGGGGTTGCCCTTTATCTCTGTGGAACAGGCAGGAAGAAAACACAGCATGAGCAAACGTTGGCCCGAAAGAAGAAACACGTTCAGCAAGTGCTGTTATCACAGAACAATGAAAACCTTATTTTGCCAGCAACCAGGGTAAGAGCAAATGGTTCCCCAAGGATATATCTTTCACTCAGAAGTTAACAAGCCAAAAAAAAAAAAAAAAAAACCCAAAAACCCAAAAAACCCAAAAACTTGAACCTGGCATATAGTGAGGAAAATACAATAACTTCTATCAGCCTTACCCCAAAACTAGGAAATGTATCTACAGATCAACTTGGTGACCTAGGGTGTTAGAAATACCTCCGTAAGGGTAGTGAGGGGGTTATGGTACATGGTGTTCTCTTGTCGTAGACGGAAGCTGGAGGATAGGACCAAATCTTAGCAAGGAGGGAAGAAGGTTCTAATGAACATGTACTTCCCCCGACTCTTCATTTTGAAACATTTCAAACATGCAGATGAGTTTGAGGACTGATACAATGGATGTCCATATGCCCTTCACCCAGGTTCATCAATTTTTAACTGTTTGCCACCTTTGCTTTATCTTTCTCGCTGTACATACACATTATTATCATTAAAAAAGTTTATTATGTTAACCATTTGAGAGTACGCTGCAGATATCATGGCCTAAGAAATATCACCCATAAATACTTCAGCACGTAACTTCTGTTAGCAGGGGCAGTCCCTTACATAACCACAATACAATGATCAAGTTCAGGAAGCTTAACGTGACGCAAGACTATTACTGACTATTTTATATTCAATATTGTTCCAACTGTCCCAATAATACCCTTTGTAGTTATTCACTAGTTTTCCTTGGTCTGGAACCATCCCTTATCCCTGCTTTGTCTTTCATGACTTTGACTCGTTTACACTACAGAAGAGATGGTTTGTGGGGCTACTTTTCTAGGAATATGTGCATATTAAAAAATATATATATATGGGAGTAGGGCAATGTTTAATCCAAAGAAGTGAAGTTCTAATACTGGAGTAGAATACCATGTCTACACCATATTAGCCTCTCTCGAAACACAGCAGAGAAACCCACAGGGCCTTAGTAGAGAACAGTTCGAGAAGGGTCTCTAGGTGGGGAGGGCTGCTGCTACACGGGACTTTAATCCTTTTCCTCTTGATTTTACATTCATCTTAAGGATTCCTTATTTGCTGCGAGTTCTGCCTCCTCCTTTAGAACCCTGATTCAAGGAAGTGTTTGGAGATCATCCAGGCTTTATGTATCCAATCTTTATGCAGCCAGTACAGTTTGGCTCAGAGTAGGTGTCTCAGTGAACAGTGGTCTTTAGTGTCATCCATCATTCCCCTAGTTTAGCTCGGCTCAGCTCAGCTTAGCTGAAAGCACTGGCATTAAAAAAACAAAACAAAACAAACAAAAAAAACTTTACTAAATATTAATGGGAACTAAAGGGAAATTATTACAGAAGTCATGAAAAGCAAAAGGGGTTACGATTACAATACACTAGGGGTGCCTGGGCGGCTCAGTTGGTTAAGCATCGGACTCTTGATTTCGGCTTAGGTCATGATCTCGCGGTCATGAGATCGAGCCCTGGGTTGCGCTCCACGCTGAGCATGGAGCCTGCTTGGGATTCTGTGTCTCCCTCTCTCTCTGCCCCTCCCCTACACTTGTGCGCTCTCTCCCTCTCTCTCTCTTTCTCTCTCAAAATAAATAAATAAACATTAAAAAATAAGATTGCCACACACTGGTTTCTGACCTTGGTCCCAAATGGCCATTGCAGTTCCTTGGGCACATTACTTGCCTTCACGCTCTCCAAGCTCTTGCGGCCCCCACCCCCACCTCCTGGGGCCAGGATTCCTGTTATTTCCTACTGCATGAATTTCATTTCCTGGGTAACTGACGCTTTTCCAACAGAGCCCAAAAGTCCATGGTGTGACAATCCCACCGTTTAATAATGACAAGAAGAGGAACTCATGCACGTTAACATGTACGTAGGAGTTTCCATACTTCCCCTCACATGTATCGTCTTGTTGAAGCTACTCAACAGCCTTGCAGACATCTGTTCTTGTCCTGACGTTTACAGAGACAGGTCCGCTAAGGGGCAGGGAGGTGCTATACTCGCTCAAGTTCACAGGCCTAGCAAGTAGCATATCTGAGACTCAGCCCCAAGCCTTTTCTACTGGGGTCCGATGCACAGACACCAGTTCCCCTGGTACCCCTCTTCCATTTTCATTTTTTGCAAAGGACATGCTTTCTCCACATCTGGTCAGCTGAATTCAGAACCGTAGTGGCTGACGCTCCCTGAGTCCCCACTCAGTCAGCTAAACCTCCCGACTATAGGTTACCATCTGGAAAATTCTATGTCTCCAGCGCCACCTCGGTTTACAATGCCTGAGCTAAATAATAGACAAGAAGACTTCATAGGGGAGAGCATTTGAGTGAAGAAACTTCTTTGTTTTCCTGTGGCTGGTTGGCCAGCCTGACAGCTGATACCATCCTCCTCTCTTGTTTCCTTCAACCAGACGGCCAGTCTCACCCACTTTCTCTTCCTGTTTTCCAGCATAAAGGCTGGAAAGCCCAGATACCGTCTCCCAGTCTCCCTTGCACATAGAGATGGCTGCTAGACACAGTTCTGGCCAGTAAGACACATGCAGAAGTTTGCAGGGGACACTTCTAGAAAAGCTCAAAGCCTCCCAGAACCTTTCCCAGGTGGCAGAGCAGAAAGCTAGGAGGGGCCAGGGTCTCTACTGGACTTGCCTGGGCTGCTGCACCGGCCCTGGGCCATTTCCCTCTGGACTTATTAACCGTGTGAGGGGAACAGATGTGCATTTGTCTCAACTAGCATCCAGTGTCTTCTTTTTTTTTTTTTTTAAATGTTTGTTTATTTCTTTTGAGAGAAAGAGAGAGGGAGGGAAGGGAGTGGGGAAAGAGAAAAATCCCAAGCAGGCTTGACGCTGCCAGCACAGAGCCTGATGCGGGGCTCGAACCCATGAAACATGAGATCACCACCTGAGCCAAAATCATGAGTTGGAGGCTTGACTGACTGAGCTACCCACGTGTCCCTGTTTAGTGCCTTTTTACCTGCACCCCCAGCGTTACTAACTGATACAAACGGCTTACGGTGTGTATGTGGCGACCTCAGTGACAGGGCCCCCTGAAGTTCTGTGAGGGGCTGAGATTCACCTTTGTTTCTCTGTCTCTTCTTTCCTTTCTTTTCCATCTGCCTTTACCCGAGCTTCCCATGGCCAAACCCAAAGCTGCCTGCCATATACAGTTCCAGAAGGACCCACAAAGGACTCTAGGACATGACTGATAGCTGCATCCAGGAGGTGTCTACAGAGCAACTACTCCTAGGAAGTCCTCCCACACAAAGGAGATTGAATGGGTAGCAGCATCTCAGACTCCTCCTGGGGGTCCCACTGTAACCACAGGGACTCACGTGTGTGTGTGTGTGTGTGTGTGTGTGTGTAGGATACTTTAGTGTATATGTGAGTCATTCGTTTGTGGCTCATGGTCACACAAGGGAAAAAGGAATACGATCTCCCATGTTACAGGTTGGGAAACTGAGGTACAGAGACGTGAGATGGCTTTATTAGGTGACAGAGCAAAGCAGGAAGGACTTGGATATGGATTTGTCTTTCTCTAAGAGGGATGCCCTTCTCACTTCAGCAAGCTGGTAGTGGGCAAAGGGAGGTTTCTCCCCTCCCTGGACCCCTTGACTGTCCAGCAGAACAGGTGGCTAAACCCTTTCATGCAAAGGCAAAGTAAGTCCTGTGTGTGGGGGGAACAAAAAGGATATATTTGCACCAAAGTAGAGTCGGTGGTTGTCTAAAGTGGTATAATTTGAAGTATATGGAGAAAGAACCCGCATCTAAAACTTAAATGAATTAGAACAGGACTTCCCGGGGGCTTAGTACCTGAAATCACACTAATAGCATCATTCATTTGAGTTATAGACCGTCCTCACACTATGACCTACCTTTAAAATAAGAATATTACAGGGAAAAATATGATAGCATGAGATTACTAACAATTTTCTCTCTTCTGCCATAGAGCAGCCTGAGAATCCCTGAGTAAAAGCTTCATCAAATCCCCAGTTTTGCCTAGCATTTCGGCCGCCCCGCTCAAAAAGCTGGGATTGGGCCACCGAGTTAGGAGTTCTCCATTATTAGGTATGGGGCACCGGCCATGTCTCTTTAATTCCACTCATCCGAGAAAGGGAGAATAATCCTACCCCTTTCCATAGAGAGGGTTACTTAAGAAAATATTTTACAGCATACTTGGCACGGTGGTTGGCACGTGGCTGAGTACCTGGTAAGTATTAGATATAACTTTCTGTAAACATCCAAAGTACAGTAGCCACAGGCCCCGCGAGAACCTAGACTTTGCCCTGGTAAAGGCACAGCGGGTGGAGAGCAGGTGGTCTGGCTGCGTTCGCGCCACTGGGAAGGCACAATAGCCGCTCTGTGCAGGGCAGGAGAGGGAATCCGATCCACAGGCCCCCTCCGGGTAACAATGAGGATGCAAAGCGAGACCGAGCATGGCACACTGTCTGGGGCTCCTAGGAAAGGCAGCGGACTCTCCCTAGGCAGCGGGTCTTTTTACTGTCATATCGGTCCTGCGTTGCGCCTCAGCAGAACTCGATCGGTGGCTCCCTTTTGCGACTTTTCAAAATTACCTTTTTGTAACGCCTTCAACCACTGACTTCGGCTCTCTTCATTTGATGCGTACACATAGAGAAGCCCATCTTTATAGACAATCTGGAAAGGAAAAGAGTGGGTTCATTGCGATATAATTGCATCCGTGGTTCATTCCGGGGCAACTGCACATTTTCTGGGGCCCAAAAGAAATATGCTTATGAGTTTGCTTATGAAATATGCATTAGCTCTGGAATTAGATGAACAAAGTCTAGTTCTTTTTATCCTCCACCCCTCAGTTTGTTTTTTCCCAGACACCTCTGCACCTGGGAAAATCACGGTGATGACGCATCTGAACCTTGTGACCACTGAGATCCCGGCGGCCCCAGCATAGGTGCCCTGGACCACGGAGAATTATGAAAGTACAAAATGTTAGATATCACAGGTGTCTTAGGAATGCTCTGGTCCACCCATCAACCCATTGCATGATGCTCTTTATAGCCCATTGGAAAATGTTTACCTGCTCTATCCTTAAAAATACCTTCAGGGATGAAATGTCCTTTACTTTTGCTATGCTTGTTTTAAAAGTTGGAACATTATAATGTCTTCCCCAGATGGTTCTCTAGTTTATTCCATTTTCTTGGGTAAGTGATACAGACCACTTATTAAATATCCACCAGTTTCTGGGCTCTTTCCTAGATGCTCTAAGATTTTAGACCTATTCCAACTCTATGAAATATATATGATTATGCCCACTTTGTAAATAAAGAAACAAACTCAGCTAGAGGGTTGAATGTGTTGTCTTTCGTAACACAAATATAAGCCAGGGGGTTAGGAGCCCTGTGCGCCTCCGAATCCTGTGTTCTTTTGAGTGTTCCATGCTTCTGTGATGGGAATATGAAGCATCTTCCATGAGCACACACTCCTCTGGTTTCTTCCAAGTGGGCAACGTTCGCCTTTAAAGTAGGAAGTATGGACTGTTCATCGACCAGATGATTTTATTTCATTTGTGGCCACAGTTCCCCCTAGCCATTAGCCCTGGTAGCCTGACCATCGGAAGGACAGTCCGTCTGCCTTTAGATCAGAAAGTTAAGTATCAATGATATAATAGAACTCAGGCATGACTCAGATCAGGCCACTTCCAAAGGGCACTGGAGGCACACTTTCTGCACCATGCCATTGCTTAAAATACTTCAGGGTAAAATGCAAGCTCCCTAGTATGCTGTGCGAAGCCTTTCATGATATGGCCCTGCTCGCCTTTCCAGGCTCATGCTCTTCATTCGCTCACAGGGCTGGCTTTATTCCTAAGGACTACTTGGAATTCTCCAAACACGCATACGACGTCACCTACAGAGCCTCAACATCTGCTGTTGCTTTTGTTTCACTGCCCTTCTTGTTTTTGTTGGGCTGAGCACTGGTCTTTTTTTGTTTTGTTTTGTTTTATTTATTTCTAGGAGAGAGAGAGACAGCATGAGCAGGGGAGGGTCAGAGAGAGAGGGAGTCACAGATTGAAACAGGCTCCAGGCTCCGAGCCGGCAGTCAGCACAGAGCCCGACGCGGGGCTCGAACCCACGAACCGCGAGATCATGACCTAAGCGAAAGTCAGACACTTAACCGACTAAGCCACCCAGGCGCCCCAGCACTGGTCTTTCTTAACCTGAGGGTCACTTCCAATAGATAATCTCCCTGACCTTTGGGAGTGAGGAGTGAAGCTTCCGCTTCCTGGGCCACCATGGCCCCTCTACAGACCTTCATCTTAACCCTTGCCCTCGCTGTATTCTAATGCTCTGGAAATGCCTTGGGGACAAGAATGGCATTTGCCTCCTTATAGCGTGTCTGACACTTTGTAACCCCTTGGAAATGCTTCGTAATGTTTGGGGAAAGATTGTGAGGCCCCAGAGCAAGTCAGGCCACCGTGGCTCATCTTTCTTTCTCTCCCTCTAGGGAAAGCAGATGGGTAGATAGAATTCCAGCAAAATGCCCAGCTTCCATCTGGGGACGTGTCAAGAAGCTTTGCCACGGTCTTCGGCATTTTGCAACATCTTTGGTTATTGGCCATATATTGAGTTCATAATCAGAAATAGTCAAACAGAAGCCATCCGCCCAACAAACCGTTGTCCCTGTCTCTCCCCTTACCTGAAACGGGTACTGTCTCTCCACAGGGGTCTGCTCCTCAAGGTTTACTTTCTCCACACATCTGATTTTCTTAATCTCAATTGATCCTTTTCTGCTGCCTCTTTTCTGAATTAAAAGCCAAAATATAAGATGCCTCGTGCAATACACAACGGCACACAAGGTAATGCGTAAAGTGAAGGTTATTCTAGGAGGGAGAGTGAGAGGTGGGGCGGCTCTGTGAGGATTCTTCCAAGTATTCCATCATGGTCAACATCCAATGGCAACAGAATATGTTCTCAAGTGTGGACCCAAGCTCATATACACCTCCATAAGCAAGTCTTCAAGAAGTGCTTAATTTTATTGGATAATCTTGAAACATATTTCCAATCCCCTGCCTGCCACGTGCTTGCTCAATCTACTTGGGAAAATCAGAATTTAACTCCAGAGAACATCTTAATTTTGTTTCAATTTTAAGACGATATTTCAGGATTTCTGCTCTGATAGAATTCTCTCTCGGCTGTATAGAAATAGTCTTATTTCCAGCAGAGTGTTAGGGAAGTGTTTCTTATCTTCAGCCCTATTTGGGGCCAGATCGTTCTTTGTTGTGAGGGCTGTTCTAGCACATTATAGGATGTTTCGCAGACTTTTTGGCCTCTACCCACTAGATTCCAGTAGCACAGTACACCCCCTCCATTATGATAACCAAAAATGTCCCCTGGGGGACCAAATCCCCCTCTGTTGAGGACCACTGTTCTAAAGGGTACAATTTGCTTTAGTAAAGTTAGCCAGTATTTTAAAGCCCTTTATCTTGAATTAATCATACCTCGGTGAAGAAAAGACAATGTGATAAGCGAGGGCAAGTTGATGTGTAAGCTAAGAAACGTGACATCATTTCATTATAATTAAGCACTTTGTGGAGACTCAAGAGAAGTAAATAGGACAAAAACAATGGAAAAATTAGGGTCTCACCATTTTGTCATATTCATAGTAGGAGAGATTGGTTTTGGTTAAAACAAAAAGCCTCTCTTTGTAATTACTTGGCGACATTTTCTTTTTTTGCTGTGACCTTTTGAGAAGAAGTTCTTCTAGAATGGATTTTGTGTCCATATCGTCGTCCTAAACAAAACAAAATAAAATAATGAAAATGAGTGTGTGTAGCACTTAGCTACGTTCTCTTTTAGCCTCCAGAATTTTTAGTCAACTATTTCTCAGTCAGGGATAATACAAATAACATGATTTCTACAGCTTAGATTTAGCATTAGAGAAAACATTTTAACTAAGCAGACTCGCACACACACATATACCTGCCCTTCCTTCCTACTGCGTTGGCTCTGACTTTTATAAATAACGTTGATTTCTTTACAACATTTTATGTTTCGTACTCATCCCATTCTGGCTCATAAACCCACCATCTTTGCAATGCTCTCCAGATCACCTTATCAAAATCCTCCTTATTCCTTACACATGCGATAGGCATTTGTTGAATCCAATTGGATATGATCACACTTTGAAGTATTTGAACTCCAGACAGCTCACCATGTCTGAAGTGATTGATCAACAGTCAGTGTGACTTTGACCAAAGTATCCAAACCACTGTGAGACTCTGATAGCATTGAAAGTGCTACCCACAGTTCTGCTCACGATCAGAGCTTTAACATAAAGGACATGGATAAGATTTTCAGTATTTCTGAGAACAAAACATTTACAAATGCTACAAATGCTGTCAAAATCAACTTTAAAAAGCTGAAGAAACAATTGGTGCCTTACAGACGAAAAATACTCTTGCTTTTCCTTCTGAAACCATGGGAAACATGAAATCTTAAGGTATTTCTTAAAAATAAATACACTCATTTTCTAGTGCTACTACAACTTGCTTCACCCTCAGTGTGATAGCAGATCTGGTAATGAAAAGTAATGCTTAGAAAACAAAGTAATGTTAATTAGTGGGCCACAAAAGATCAACTTTCTTAAGTTCTTTGTTTTGGGAAATCACCGGATTATTAGCAGTAAGATGTTCAATAATTTCTAACATTCTTTGCTGATAATCTGCACATCATTAACTTTACTCACCTTACATTGATCAGCACGGGTGTGCTTGTGGGTCCTTAACTTCAGCTCTCAAGGTCTAAGCAAAAGGTTACTGTTCTGAGACATGGGTGCTCATATTCCCTCTGGCCATGCCAGGATCATGGATTACAAAGAAGATATTTGCATCCTCTTTATCACCCTCCACCAGGAAGCACCCACAAAGGCACTCCTCTGTGTGGACGGAGGCGGATGCCAAGTGAACCTGTCCAATCGTTAAAGGCCACTTCTCACGGGCCCAGGGCATGATGGACCCACCATGACAGGGAAGTGGGAAGGGAGACACATTGAATAAACCACTGTCAGGTCCAGCCAGCCTCCCTCTTGACATAGACCACACCGCTGAGAAACGGGACTCAAAAAGTCAGTGTGTGTTCATTATTTATACAAAGCATCTATTTATTAACCCTTCAAATGTTCTCCAAGGGCATCGTTTGATTTAGAGGCAGAAGTAATGGAAATCTTATCCATTGGTCACTTTTTGTTTTGAATATTGTTTTATCTGGAAAGAGAAGTGTAATGCCTTTGGGAAAGTAGAATGGGTTTCTTTTGAGCACAGTGAGTGCTATGGTCACTGGTTTCTTGGTCCCCGGATGCAAAGATGAGGCAGAGGTTGGGGGTAGTAAACCCAGAAGGACCTGGGAAGACATGTGTGCCTACTTTTTACCTTTGCCTTCGTTAGAAACTCTACTCATATGCCTGGTCAGATAAGATTTCTTTTCTTTTCTTTTCTCTTTTCTTTTCTTAGAGAGATAGGGAGAGAGAGGGAGAGCACAAGCAGTGGAGAGGCAGAGAGAGAAGGAGAGAGAGAATCCCAGCCTGGCTCCATGCCTAGTGTGGAGCCTGAGACAGAGCTCAAACCCATGACCCCGAGATCATGATCTGAGCCAAAATCAAAAGTCAGATGTTGAACCGACTGAGCCACCCAGGCGTTCCCAGATAAGATTATTTTCTCTACCCAGAGTCTATGGCCGGAAGAGATTTGCTTGAAGAGTTACTGAAACTGTGCGGAGTCTAGTGTTTTTGAGTTAATTCCCCTCTTGGAGAGCCGTACCACACACTGGACACAGTTTTAGGGCATGTTTACCTTTTACATTCCTGCACAAAATTTTACTGACAAAGCATGAAAAAAACTGAAAACGTTTGTCAAACGTCTTTTGTATCCACAGCTAAAACATGACTCCCCAAAGCAGAATGCAAGTTGAATAGATCTGATTAGTTGAATAGAAAGTTTGCTTTTCAAAAAAAGGAGAAAGTTTCCTTTTCAAAACTTTTTCCAATACTGAATGGACTTGTAACATTAAGAGCACTGTTTTCAAAATGCAAATCACAGCATCCAAGGTATAAGCAGCCTTCCCCAGCTCTGCGTGACGATACACACACTTTTCTGTTTATAGAACTTTTACATTCATCACATTAAAATTGGGGGAAGGGAAATTTTATCTAAAAAATTAATATGGTGAGCCACGAAAATCATTGAGAAGTGCAATTCACAAAACTGCTTTTCGATATTAAAGGGAAGAAGAATGTGAGCTGGAAAGGAAGGTACTTGGACACACTTTCTGATCAATCTCCAAGGATTTATGCATGTTGTTGCAGCTGAAGCCATATAATTTGTCGAATTGCAACAAAATCAATCATTCCAAAGTCCTGCCTTTTGTGAATTTTTTGGCTTTCGTTTCTAAAATCAGAGGTGATATATGTTTATTCTACAAAATTAAGAACTACAAATAAGCAAAGGGGAAAAAAGCCTGTTTAACATCTTGGTGAACATACCTCTAGATTGTTTTGAACACATACTTGTCGTATTTATTTTCACAAAAATGAGTTCACGCTCGGTCAGCTAGGTCTGTAATCTGTCGTTCTTATGTAACACATACCTGGAGCCATGTGTCTTTGGAGACCTTCAAAGTTCAACCCGGCGGCAGGCCCCAGAGCTTCCTAACATCCTTGAATGTAATGTTTCCTCCCTGTATTAGTAAGTCAACAGACTCAGGCACCACTGTTGACTCAAATGCCTGTCCGACAACTAGCAAACCTGGCTCTGCGTACCCATATTTAGGGGAAATTCAGTTGGGAAGGTTCGAAACACTTTCAAAATGAAATGAGAGCCTAAAGTTAGTCAGTATTAGGCAGAGAAATCTATTTCCGTAGAGGGGCCAGTGGAAGGTGGCCGAGCTTTCATGTTACCACCTACATGGAATAGATGCATCAATTTGCTTACCAAATAGCCCAGGCTGCCTATTTCCATAAGCGCATGAAGCTAGCAAGAGATTAAAGTGCAAGGGATGCAAAAACAAAACCCAGAACCCAAAAACCTGGCAGAAACCAACACAGTATTTTCTCTAAGGAAGCCAGCAACCATTATGTAACGTCTACATGAATGACCGTGACTCGGAAGCACCATGCTTGTTTAACATTTGTAAAGAAACCTTAGCAGGAGAGTAAGGAGTTCAGTTCTGCTGGTCTGTCCAGCACACTTGATTTCGAGTCTGCCGCGGGCCGGGCATCGAGTGAGTGGTGCCACAAATGGAGATCAGCCCTCCACCACCCGAAAGATAAGGAGCAGACTTGAGAGAGAGGTTTCATAACTGATTAACGTGCCGGGTGGCCGCAGGGTGGTGGACTCAGAAGTCACGAGGAGCTAATAGGACTGTCGTTTGTGTGCTGTGTCACCCTGACCAAGGCCCTACCCTGCCCTAAACTTTAGCTTTCTGATCTGTAAGAGGAGATGGGTCACAGCTCTGTCGCTTTCTGTGGCTTGAATGAGAAAGCTACGAGAAAGTTCTGGGCGCATTAGGGGCACTGAATGATGACTGAAAAAGCAAAAGGTGGAGGGGCGCCTGGGTGACTCTGTGGTTGAGCGTCCGACTTCGCCTCAGGTCATGATCTCACGTTTCTTGACTTCAAGCCCCACATCGGGCTCTCTGCTGTCAGCACAGAGCCGACTTTGGATTCTCTGTCCTCCCCTCTCTCTGCCCTTCTCTCTCAAAAATAAATAAACGTTAAAAAAAAAAACAAACCCAGAAAAAGGTGGAAAGAAACAGCTCAAGTGATAGAGCAGAGTCCATGTTCTCTTTGCCCTGAAAAGCCTGAGGAAGGAAAGTTGTTTCTTTTTCTCAAGACAATCAAGAAAGACATTATGGAAGGGAGGCATTAGAACCAGACCTTGAAGGATATGAGTGATTGAATCCTAGCTCACAAGAAGGAGAGCTTGCCCTTCGCCAGGCACTGTTTAAAGCAGCTTAAAAATATGCATTTGTTTACCCTGTAGAATAGGCCAGACACCTCCATCCTATGGGGTATGTCCTAATTCAGGCCCCCTATGGGCTGGTTAGGAAAAAAGCAAAAAGTGATGAATCCTTGTCCTAATACTTTATGCTGAACTAGTAACCCATAGCAGTGCTTAGGTGATGCAGGTTGGTGTGGGCAAAAGGACCGAGCTGGTGGGTTCAAATCCCTGCTCGGTCTCTGTGCAACCTGGCCTGTTACTTAACCCTGCTAAACCCCAGCTTCCCCATCTGTAAAGAGACTAAAACAACAACCAAAGGGTTATGAGGAGTCCAGAGAAAATGGCGGTACAATGCCTAGCAGGCTAGTAGATATTCCCAAACTCCATACCCCTTCCCCTCATCACTCCATATGTAAATTTAAAAAAAAAAAAAAAGACCAATAGGAAAGGTTAGACACTGAAGAGAATGAAATGACCCTCAACGGTAAAATTTCAGTTCTCATCTCCCTTCACCAGATCCTGGGAATAGGAGATCATGAGAGACAGGAACATACCTCGGGTGTTCACTGGTCAGCAAGCACCTGCCCCGTGCGTCTGTTACGAGCCTTCGCCCCTGGGACTGGTCACCTTAGAATCAAGTTGAACCAGCCCCTTAGTGACTGTGTATTTGTGCCACTGGGTTTCTCACAAATCAACACGTGGACGTTACTCCAAACGTGGTCCATGGGCTGGCAGTATCAGCATCATCCGGGGGGCTTGTTAGAAGTTCAGACTCGCGGTTTCCCCCCACCCCAGACCTAGTGCATCAGAATGTACATTTTAGCAAGATCCCCAGGTGCTTCCTGTGCTCATGAGAATTTGGAAAGCACTGACCGAGACCAGGTTACACTGTACTACTTTTTAAATCCGGTGAAATTCTCATGGTCCACAAGGACTTGCAAAATTGTCTGGCTGCGGTGCAACTGAAAGGTTCACCTCTTCCCATTCTTCCATCTCCATCTAAAATGCCCCCAAGGCCCAGAGTTCGGGAGACCTCGGGAACCTGAGAACAGATATTTGCAGTTCAAATAACATCATAAAAACACAGACAAATGAAAGAAGGTGTGACTACCATTTCTGTCTTTTCGGAAGCAGTTAAGAAGCCAATATGCAAAGTCACAGACGTGCAATGCGCACAGAGCACCACGGAGAAAGCCACAGAGCTAGCTGGAGCTGACCGTGAAATATACACAACCTGAGAGCCTCCCCCGACGAGAGTTAACGAGGGGGGAGTTTATAGTAAATCTATAGCAGGCCTCCAAACCGCGAGGTCTCATCCAAAGTCCCTGGAGGAGCCCTGACAATTTCATATTCATTGTCCTGAACTGATCTGCCTGTAGGATATGACATTGCGTAGGCACCCGCACGAAACGCACCATTTTGGCCGGATCCGCGCCGGGGTCCACCGCGGTGAGGCTAATGCGCTCTTGCAGGAAAACGGCCCGGGCTGCCCTCCTTCCAGCGGCAGCAAATTGTCTCACATTTTCCCGGCTGCTGGGTCAGAAATGGCTACATTACTCAGTGCCCCCAAAGCGTTTATTGTCCTTGCGAGGGCCTTGCACAATCCCACAGGAAACCACGCTCAGCACTTAGCCAACACTTGTTGATCTGATTGAACGCAACACAGACGGAGACAAAAGCATTTCTCAAAAAGGTTCCAATTTTGATAACTACAGCTCCCGCTTTTCCCAGGCGGCTCCCGGGTACGTGTGATAAACCTGCCTTTGTTTATAGAGCTCTGTGCTGGAAAGGACAAGGAAATGTCTCGGCAAAGCCCCGCTTCTGACGCTGACTTCTCTCCAGAATCAGGAAACCATGGGTAACGCCAAAGTGCACAGAGAAAAAGCAATGAGAACTCTAAGTCGATGCTGGGGAGAGGGGAGGCTGGAGCCCACGAGACAGAGAAAGGACAGTTAATATGACCCAAAAGGAGCACATTTCCACACCTTAAGTTATTAAGCAATCCAGAAGCGGAAAAGAGCTCGGTTTGGCCAATGGACCATGCACCAAGATTGCAATGAAAAATCGTGATTGTCGCCCGACATCACTGTGACAATACCGCCGCTTTTGGCTTTCCTCATTCCAGCCTTTTCTCTGGGGCACGCCGACTGGTCACATGAAATATATCTAGTGGGTTCCTTTAGGCTCTCCTACCAAAGGCCGAAAACCTCGCCATCCTTCTGGCATTGTGTTGACAACCGTACTAACTTACACTTGCTTGGCTGCTCTGATTTGGAAACGTCCACGGTATGACGAAATCGTGGGGTGGCAGACGAGAGTGAAGCTGCTGACTTTCAAAGAGGTATTCCTCTGAGTGGACACGGGATTAGTGTCATTGCCGTTCCCTCGTCATTCGGTCGGGTCCTCTTGAGAACCTGGGGTGGGCTCAGAGTTTTGTAAGGGGCTGGGGACAGGGGCACATGGAGCAGAGGCAGCCCACACCTTCAGGGGGAACCCCCAAGTAAAGGTTCAATTACAGCGGAGGGGGTGAAAAATAGTTCGCAAAGGCAGTGCTAATGTTTCTGTTTGAAACTGGAATGGGGGAGGGGCCAAGAGTCCTTCAGAAGAATTCAAAAGAGGGGGGCTTACACCCCGAGAGCATCCCTGATGGGTCCCGAATGGCTCTGCGGGGTGAAGCAGGGTACCCCGTGGCACAGCGACTTGGCCAAACAAATGAATCCCACACTCTGCTAATTGACTTCCTTTCCCACACGGCAACGCGGTAACATGGCAGAAGATCAATTCTGGAATAAAAAGTAAATTTAGGGGAGGGGCAGAGGGAGGTCGTAGAACCCTGGGCGCAATCTCTTCGGACCCCCGTCCCCTCTTGGGCCTTTGAAACACTCTGGGGCAGTTGCAGGGAGTGGTTTCCTCTGAGTCAAATGTTGTGGATTTATTGACTTCTATTCATTCGCTTCCTCTGCCACCTCTCCCAAACCTTTCTTTGGCTTTGTATTTGCCCCTCGCTGTCTTTAGTTTAATCCTGACTTGTTGTGGCAAGCTGCTGTTTCCTTTAAAAAACTCATTTGTGTGTCGTGGCGGTAAACACCGTCTATATGCTCCTGATTCCAAATTTCAGCATTTGGTGCCTTCCCCTGCTTGGCAAACCGTCACAGACATCTGCCTGGTTCGTTTCCTCATCTCAGGCTCTACTTCGAATGGCATCTTCCTAATGAGTCTTTGTTTAGTTTCTTTTTTTTTTTTTAAATATTTTTATTTACTTCTAGGAGAGAGAGAGAGAGAGAGAGACAGTGTGAGCAGGGGAGGGTCAGAGAGAGAGGAGATACAGACTCTGAAATAGGCTCCAGGCTCTGAGCTGGCAGTCAGCACAGAGCCCGACGCGGGGCTCGAACCCACGAACTGCGAGATCATGACCTAAGCGAAAGCCGACTAAGCCACCCAGGCGCCCCGTGAGCCTTTGTTTAGTACTACAGCGTCCCTCCACCCGGCACTGCGAATCTCCCTCACTCTGCTCTCCTTTGTTTTTTTCCCACAGCACTTAACACCTGCCACACGATTTATTTATTACCTTTAATGTCTGTCTCTCCTCGCTAAAGAGTAAGCCTCCAAGGGGTCCGATAGTGTCTCTCTACACCCTGAGCTTTCCCCCATGGAATCTCCTCAGTGGGGCTGTCACCCCATCACCTCCTGCATTTACTCCTCTGGTGCTAAACTGATCGGCATGGAGGTTGGGATCCGATGTGAATGGTTTACGCTTACTGGGATGGAAGATTAATGTATCGCCTCTCCCAGAGATGCTTGCCTAGTAAATCTCACCCTCCGTGGTGGAAAAAATAGCCTCAGTCCTTATGAGAGGAGATGGAGGTGGGGCGCCTGGGTGGCTTAGTCGGTTAAGCGTCCGACTTTCGCTTGGGTCATGATCTCGCGGTTCGTGGGTTCGAGCCCCGCGTCGGGCTCTCTGCTGACTGCCAGCTCAGAGCCTGGAGCCTGTTTCAGTCTGTGACTCCCTCTCTCTCTCTGACCCTCCCCTGCTCACGCTGTCTCTCTCTCTCTCTCTCCTAGAAATAAATAAAACATTAAAAAAAATTTTTAAAAAAAAGGAGATGGGGGGGTGGAGGTGGACATGAAAGGACTTGTTGTTTCTTTTTGTTAGGACCTTTCCTGATACCTATGAAATCTTTACATAGCCTGTTGCCATTCTATCAATTTTACTCCCATTTTTCAGGGGAAGGTAAGGTTTTGGGGGCTAAGATGGGGTTGGTAAACTACGACCACCAGCTGCTTTTGTTCGGAACCCAGCCATGACTGTTTGCTATGTATCGTGCGCAGCTGCTTAGTTGAGTAGTTGCATCAGAGACCGTGTGCCTGCGAAGTCTCAGATATTTCCTATCTGGTCTTCGCAGAAAAAAATTGCCAACTCATGCTCTAGAAGAATCTTGCCAGCTGTGGAAGTGACCTAATCGCTTAGCATTAAGTTCAACCACTCAGTTCAACAGACATTCGCTGAATTGTGTTAGGTACAAGCGGCCAGAGTTGGACGTGAAGAAAGTAGGCGAAGGAGGTATCTTTACGGGACCTTTCCAGCCACGGGTTCCACTTTCATTCAAATTATTTGTCCCAAAATTTTACCATGAGAAATTTCAAAATACAGAAAAGCTAAAAGAATTGTACCACAGACACCCGTACACCACCATCTAGATTCTACAATTACATTTCACTATATTTGCTTTGTCCTAGATCTGTTTATCCATCTCTCTCTCCATCCATCAATCTGCCTTACCAGCGTTACAACTGCTACTGCTATCATTCTCGCTGCTGTTATTTTCTGGTGCTTGCAAAGTGAGTTGCATCAGTACACCTCATCCATAAACCCCTCAGCATACATAACATTAGCTAGATTCGAGGTAAATTCAAATTAGCCTTTTATTTTCACTCCAATGCTGGAAACTGAAAAACGGTATCAAGGTAACAGAGGTGAGCGTCAGGGGAATCATTCACCTAAATTTCTCCACTTCCCTGGTTCAGAGATGAACCCTCTCAGGGCCAAGAGCATTTTGCTTGTGATGAATTCTAGGACATTTCTGTGGCTCGAAAGAGAGGGTCATAAGCTGTCCTTTTCTGGAATGCTGCCAAAAGCCCATGGGAAAGATGGAAACACAGGGATGAGTTGCATGCAGTGGTTGATCACACGTAGCTTCTGGGTCAGACGCGGTCTGTGGAGATTGCTCTCGCGAGGGTGGAAGTGAGAATCGCATATATTCATCTTTGCTGGATGGATTTGCATGTCCTCAACCGGCAGCACATTAATGACCTTCATAAACTAATGTTTACAAAACAGTTAGTGTCTGATTTGGAGCCAATCGATTTCCTGGGTTCAGCGAATCTGAATCCCTAATTTGCAATATTCCAAAGAGGCTTGTCATTGAATGAACAGCCGCTCTCGAGCCCTGGGAGGCAAATTAGCAAAACCTGACCAATCTGCGAGAAAGAATTTCTGAGTTGAGTGCAAGAAGGAGAAAAACAAACAAACAAACATTGGAAACCATGAAATACATAAGATGCCCGTGTATTTCTATACAGTATATCTTGGCGAAGAAAATCAGTAAGTCATATAAAAGAAGAAAATAAAAGTTTTTGAGAAAAAAGGTCAAGTAAAATGTGTTGACCACGTGGGTGTCTTTAAAGATTATAACGGTGTTATTTAGAATCACTTAGGGAAGGCTTCCTTCGTTGTCATATCGGCATAGGGTTTTCTTTATGCTTCCCAGGACTCTGAGGGCCATTGATGGTGCAGCTACACACTCACACTTCCAGCTGCCTGGTCGACATCTCTATCTGGATGGCAAATAACAGCAAAGAAAAGAGCACAAAGCTCTACGTAGAGGGTGACACTTCTCATCTCCAAAGTGGGCCCCTCCCCCCCTCCCCAGTGAAACGTTACATGTCCCTCTCTCACCTTTGTTCTTCAGTTTAGGTCCTTCTAGCTTTTTAGCCTTGCTCTTTTCTTCCACAGGGTCCGCGAACCGAGTTTCCTGCCTTGCCTGGATAATGCAAGCCCTTGGGCTTCGTTTCCGCCCATGGCTGACCTCTCAAAGGCCAGCAAAAAGGAAAGCTCTCGCTGCTGGGACAGTTTCGGAGGTGGAGGGCATTCTTAGTCCCAGAGGAAGCTTTGAAAAAGTGATAAACCGACAACATCCCCCAAAGTATTGCAAATCTACTGCGGAAGTGGATAAAAATGTGCAGGGAAGGCGTTCCCTCCCGCCTGCTTTTATTGCAAAGCTCACCTTGTAAATGCTACTTGAAAGAGAGGAGACTTTCGGGACACCTGACCTCCAGAGGTTATCGCTATGGCTGGTGGCATGCAACTTTTAATCTCTCAGGTCACGTTTAATAATTGCTTTATCTGGGGCGCCTGGGTGGCTCAGTGGATTAAGCGCCCGACTTCAGCTCAGGTCATGATCTCATGGTTCGTGAGTTCGGGCCCTGCATCAGGCTTTCTGCTATCAGCCCAGAATCTGCTTCAGATTCTCTCTATCCCTCTCTCTCTGCCCCTCCTTTGCTCATTTTCTCTCACTTTCTCTCAAAATAAATAAATAAACTTAAAAAAATTATTTATCTTGCTGGATGGCTGGTCACCTTGGTAATAACATTTAAATGGACACATCCACTTTCCAAAAGGGTAAATATTTGTAAGCGTGTTTCTTTAGCCCCAAGAGCTTTGAAAACCCAACTCATCTCTCCTCTCGCATAAAAGTATGTTTTCCAGTTATCTATTCTCATGGAACAAATCACCTGGAAGCTGAGTGGCTTAAACCGCTGTTTTTATTTGCTCACGATTCTGCAGGTCTGGACGTTGGGAAGGATGCAGTTGGGTGTTCCTGTTTTACCCGCGTGGCATGGGCTTTTCCCGGAAATGTGGTCCCAGAGCCATCGCTCTTCTCACAGGGCAGCTGTTCCCAGAAGGCAGGAAGCAGAAGCCTCCAGACCATTTCAGAGCCACGCCCAGAACCAGCTCAGTGTCCCTTGCACCATATTGCATTGGTCAAAGCGACCACAAGCCCTACCTAGGCTCAGGAGGGAGAAAAGGAAGACCCACCTGTGATGGGGGAGTGATCAAAGTCACACTGCGGAAAGCATGTCTAACGGGACATACCGTTGGAGCTGTCACAGGAAAATAGAATCTTCCAAAAGATGATACACAGTGAGTCGAATCAACAATGTGTGGCTGTGATTGATGCAGGCTGGCTGAGTCCGAGGACCCAGCGGGGTCCCATTGAACTGGCCAACAAGGTCCCTGGCTGCACGCAGGATGGAAATCAAACACAAGCCAAGAGGAAGTGAGAGCAGAGTTTACAGAAGGCCTAGAGAGTGTACACATAGAGACCAAGCAGCTGGGAGACTCTGAAAGGAAAGGAGAGATAGTCTCGTCTTTGCTTGGGGTCTGGGGTTCTTATCGAAGACAGTGGTCTGAGGTATGTGTCCCGCCAGGCATGCAGGACCAGGTCAGAACAAGGACTTACGCTCAGGTGGCCTCCATAAGTCACTTGTGCCTTAGAGCCTGGGGTCTTGGCTTCAAAGTGTGTGGAATCAGTGGTCTTGGGAATCGTTCACGATGACCCACCCGGTAACACTTTAGATGTCACCTATCATGCTGGAAGGCTCCAAAAAAATCGTTAACTCCTGGGAGCCCGGCCCAGCAAGATGGCGCTGGCCACATGGCTGCACCCCTTCTCCAAGCTGCTGGCTGGGGCCAGGCTCCCAGGTGGCTCTACAGTGCAGTGGGGGGCCACCGCAGGACAGACCTGACTGGTCGAACATCGGGCCGACCCTGGGCATCTCCATGTTCTTGTGGTTCTACCTCATGAAACAACATCATAAAGACGTTTTAGAGTATAAAAGAAGACATGCGTTGGAATGAACTACTGAAATACTAAGACGATATGCCTCACGTAGTGATGATACCAGTTCCTTTGGATTCCCCAATCCATTGAGCTGCGAACGGGAAAGAAAAAGCTATATGTGAATGTATGTCAAGTCAGCATTAATGTTTTGCATCATTAAACGAAAAAAATAGAAATACTTCTGTGTCCTTCAGATTAAAAAAAAAAAAAGAAGAATTAGAAATCGTTAACTCCTTGGCTTTTACGAGGAGGACGTATGTGAAGGCACGTGTAAGGCCTGGGTGCAGGTCCTAGCAAAAATAGAAGCAGGAAAAGGAGCGAAAAAGGAGTTTATTTTCATGGGGCCCCTTCAGTTTCCCTGTCTCATATTGATTACCATGTGGAACGTTGCACCCAGACTTGAGGGGAAGGTTTCCCAAAGGGAGGGACATGGAAACTGAGAGCTGAAAGATGAATGGGGATGAGCCAGATCCAGGAGAGAGAAAGTTGCAGACAGAGGCACAGCCAGCCAGCAAGTGGGAGAATGCACATTCCAGAGCCTGAAAGAAGTCAGCATGGTGGAAAGAGAGAGTGCCTCTGTGTGTGTGTGCGTGTGCACATGCGTGTGTGCCCTTGAGCAAGTGTCCGCATATCGAGGGTGAGGTGGGATTAAAGACATCACCGGGCCTTCTCTTGAGGGCCATGAAGGTTTTAGGCAGTTATTTCATTCCCCTGGGACATGGATGGTGGACTGGCCAGCGGCAAACCTAAAGGAGGGGAGAGAGGAGTGGCTGTCAGATAGGATGACAATCGTATTTAAGAGATACTAGGAGGGGAATCCACGGGATGTCAAAGTGGAAGAGAGATGGGGATAGCTTGAGTTTCAGGTCAGGCAGTTGACCATGTTGAAATTTTTGGTAGCGGGTATAGAAGCATTTAGTAAAGACTGCAAAGAGCCAGACAGAGTCCATACTTCTATTTTATTTGGAGACCGTTTCAGAAGTCAGTATAATGATGATAAGTAATAGTGCTTTATTATTTCATGGTACTTTTAATACTCATATTATCTCAGTTAGCCTTGAATCATAGTAAGGAGGAGAGGAAGGATTTGGGTTCCACTGACATGTAAGGAATCTGGTCTGGGTGGCTCAGTTGGGTAAGCTTCCGACTTGATTCCGGCTCAGGCTGTGATCTCACAGTTCATGAGTTCAAGCCCCACATCAGGCTCTGCACTGATAGTGATACTGCTTGGTATTCTTCCTCTGTCTCTGCCCCTCCTCTGCTTACACTCTCTGTCTCTCAAAATACATTAAAAAAAAAAAAAAAAGGAATCCTGGGGAAAGTCCATGTTCCTCCACTAACCTGTTCTTTTAGAGCAGGGGTCTGCAAAGTAGGCTTGCAGCCAAGTCTGGCCCACTCACTACTCAGCTTTTATAGCCTGCGAGCGAAGAGCAGTTTTTACATTTTTAAGTAAGTGGTCGAAATTAAAAAAAAATCAAGAGACTGATGTTTCATGACAGGTGAAAATTACATGAAATTCAAATTTCTGTATTGTAGGGGCAAGTCATGTTAAGATGTGCCACTTTGGCATGAAGACGATTGTGAGTTAAAAGAGATCAAAATCCAGCAGATTCAGGAAAAGTGCTTTCCCTCCCCTTCAACTGCCTACATTTACAGTGGAAAGGAGAGCCTGTGTCTGGAAGGGAGCTCTTAACAGAGATTCCTCTTTACCTAAGAGACTGATGTGCATAGCAGGACAGCCTCCGTTTTCCAAACGTCTCCACCCGCCTTCCTGCAGATGGTCCCTACCCCTGTCCTGAGCTCAGGAGGCCAGAAAGTCCCACCTTGCCTGTCTTTGGAATTTCATAGCTGTGTGAATTCCCGTACTTCCAGAATTAAATGTGATTTTCTCCTGTTAATTTGTCTCCTGTCAACCTGACGCTTAGTCCAGCTAGAAGGACCTTGAAAGGCAGATGAAACCCTTCCTCCCCAACAGTAGCCATAATTGAAGTTTGTTATTGAAACAGCCACACCCGCTTACTTACAGGTCGTCTAGGGCTGGTTTGTTGCTACCAAGGCGACCTTGCAGCAGTCTTCACAGAGACCACAGGTGGCCTGCGAACTGGAAAGCACTTACCATCTGGCCCTTTGCAAAGTTTTCTGGCCCCTGTTTTAGAAGTGCCACTTTCTTTCTTTCTTTCTTTTTAATATTTTTATTTATTTCTAGGAGAGAGAGAGAGAGACAGCGTGAGCAGGGGAGAGTCAGAGAGAGAGGGAGACACAGACTCTGAAACAGGCTCCAGGCCCTGAGCTGGCAGTCAGCACAGAGCCCGACGCGGGGCTCGAACCCACGAACCGCGAGATCATGACCTAAGCGAAAGTCGGACGCTTAACCGACTAAGCCACCCAGGCGCCCCATAGAAGTGCCACTTTCTTTCCTTTCTCAAAACCACACAACGGACTTTCTGGAATTTAGAGGACAGAAGGGGCGGCCGTGCCCGCGCCCCTGGTCACCAATCCCAGCGGCGAACTAGATCCGCTCCCCAGCGTCTGCGACTGCCCGCCGCGCGCCCGCGACACGCGCGCTCTTAACCAACTGCCTCCCCGCACCAGTGTGTCTCTTCTTTACGCAGAAAAGTGTTGGCTCCTCCGTTCCCGCCCTCACCTCCACCCCCCACTGCCATTCTAAGCGCCAAACAGCAGGCAACATTTATGTAACACACAACTGTGTAGCGCTCAGGGCGTCCCGAGTTCACGGAATCCTCATTACCGGGCTGGTTCCATTACCCCCACCCCCGTTCTACAGTGGAGGAACTGGAGGCCCAGAGAGGCTGAGCCACCTGCCCCCCGTCGCACAGCTGCCAATTGCCAGAGGCACGACTGGAACCCGTGCAGCCCCGCTCTGCGGGACGCGTGACAAGCGACTCCAGTTAACGACGGGCTTTCTAACGAGGTGGGGGCGGGCCCTTCGCCCAGACGGGAGCACCTGCCCCTGGCGCCTGGAGGGGCGCGGAGGTCGCTGGGTAGTCGGCAGGCCGGGCGGGGGCGGAAGGCGGCGCGGGGGGAGCCCGGAGGCCGGGAGAGACGCGAACGCAGCCTCGGCGCCCCGCCCCTCCCCGCCCCGCCCCGCCCCGCCCCGTCCCGCTGCGGCCGCGGGCAGCCGAACGCTGAGTCACGCTGAGGCCGACCGCCCTGCGCCCGCCCCGCCCGCCCCGCCCCGCCCCGCCCCGCCCCGCCCCGCCCCGCCCCGCCCCGCCCCGCCCCGCCCCGCCCCGCCCCGCCCCGCCGCCCGGGGCTCCAGCGGCCGCCGCGTGGGGGTGCTGGGCTCGCCGCGCGGGACCCCGCCTTCCCCCGCCCGCCGCGCTCCCGGCGGAGGCTCCTGGGAGGTGCCCGCGGATGCTGAGACCCGACTCTGACGTTTGGCGAAAGCGTAGGCAGCGTTCCTTGCTGCCGAGCACTGCGATCCGGTAAGCGCCTCGGCAGCCCAGCCGTTCGCGTGCACAGAATTTACGGGCGGGAGTCTGGAAGGACCTAGAAGCAGTGCCGATCGGTAGAGCCGAAGCCCTTCCTGCTTGCGTGTAAGTAAGCGATGACAGTTGTGTACGGCTTTGAGGATTAAGTTCACTTCGGAACCCCCCTGTCCAGCACCCAAGAAGTATTTATCGATTGCCTGCTCCTGGGGGGACACATTTTGGCTGACCGGGGAGGGGGGGCGTTGCGGAGTAGAGGGCTCCGATAGTAGCAGCTTACATTCTTAGAGCGCTGACCGCACTCCTTTGAGGTGGGCAGCCTTCTTACCCGTTTCACAGTTGGAAAAACTGAGGGACAGAGAGGTTTAGCAAGTGGCCTCAGGTCACACAGCTGGTACCTGGTGAAGCAGCCCGGATGCAAACCGGCTCTCAGGCTCTAGTCTCTGCATCTTGCTAAAGCATCTCTCTAGGTTTGAGGAGGGATCTTTGAAGGAATGGATTGCGTTTCGCTTGAAGAAGAGTTTTAGAGATTTGGTGGTACCGTCTGCAAGCATTTGAAGTGAAAAGGGAATTGAATATGATTTGTTCTGTGACACTGTTAGGTAGAACTTAGGCCGCTTTTGAATAATAAAGGCGGGGTGTGGGGGGTATAGATTGGTCCTGAAATACCGGATGCATTGTCAAGGACACCTCCCCTGTAGGTTTCCCGTGCTCTTGAAGACTTCCTGACAAAGCTGGAAGATTTCTTGCCACTAAAGTTGGCCGTGAACTTCGGGGAAAGATGGGTCTTTGAATTTGGTGACCCTCAAAGATCCTTTCAGGGTCAAGATCTTCGATGTTGATGTTCGTTTTTTTTTTTTTTTTTTAATTTATTTCCGGGAGAAAGAGAGACAGCGTGAGCAGGGGAGGGTCAGAGAGAGAGGGAGACACAGACTCTGAAACAGGCTCCAGGCTCTGAGCTGGCAGTCAGCACAGAGCCCGACGCGGGGCTCGAACCCACGAACCGCGAGATCATGACCTAAGTGAAAGTCGGACGCTTAACCGACTAAGCCACCCAGGTGCCCCTGATGTTGATGTTCTGGTGAGGGTCACAGGCCTCACGGATTTCCTTCGTGTTCCCTCTGTCACCACATAAATCTTCCTACCTCACCATAGCAGCTCCCTTGTGGGGCTTGAGAGATTGCAATGAGATAAAGCGACACAGTGCTCATCAGAGGCTAGTGAGGGCCCGGCAGACTGTCATTGCTAACCCTGGGAAGCGATGGCTGTGGGATTGCATGAGGTAACGATTGCAAATAATTAGTGGGGTGCTGGGAACCTGGTTAGGACTCATACATGTTCACCAACGTTGTTTTAGATGGCCTAACCCAGGTCTTGTACAGAGCAAGCAGTCCATATATTGTAGCTGTGAATATTTTGGGCAGGTCTGAATTTAGCACCTTTATTTCATAGTCCTTGGATGTGCCCTCCTTTATGATTTGTCTTTCATTTTGTTCCCCCTCTGGCCCTCTCTCCTCTACAGCTTAGCATCGGAACACTCTTTTTAGACTTGGACATGGCATCCTCCAAGAAGGTTACCCTGTCGGTGCTCAGCCGGGAGCAGGCGGAAGGGGTCGGGGCGAGGGTCCGCAGAAGCATCGGCAGACCCGAGGTATGCTGGTTGGGTGGCTGTTTCTGCCTTTTGTAGAAGGCACTGGTGGGACACTGAGGGCCAACTTGGGAAGAGAGGGCCCGGGAGAGCCATGACCTGCCTTGTGGGCCCTTAGGGGCCAGCTCTAAACTTGGAGATTGCGGTCCCCTCCTGGTGCAGCCCCGGCCCAAAAGGGGGGGGGCTCTCTAACATGGGTACAGAGATCATGTGTCCACCCTTGGCCCATCAGCCGTTTCCAGGGATTTGGGTTTATGGAAAAAAACCACTGAGTCTGAGACCTGACTCTGTGGGCCTCTCGTGGTAGAGGGGGTGCGTGAAGGCTTCTCTCATAGGAGGTGATTTCAGGTTAGGGAGACATCTTTCAGCATGAGAGAGCAGTTTTATTTGAAAATTACAGAGCACATGGTGACCTGCAGAAAAGAAAATCTTACTTGCACAGAAAGGTAGTGAATGGTGGTTATAGCCCAGGGAGTACAGCACTCCGCACCATACTGGATTCCAGAAAGATTTTTTTTAAATTGAGATTTGATTGACATATGACATTGTATTAGTTTCAGGTGGACAACTTAATGATTTGGTATTTGTTTATATTGCAGAATGATCACCACAATAAGTCTGGTTAACATCGATCACTGTATGTAGTTATAGAACGTATTTTTCTTGTGATGAGGACTGTCAAGATTTATTCTCTTAGCAACTTTCAAATATGCAACACAGTATTACTTATAGTCACCATGCTGTACATTACATACCAAGGACTTCTTTATTATATAACAGGAAGTTTGTACTTTTTTTAACACCTTGACCTATGTCATCCCCTGCCCCCACCCCTCACCTCTGGCAACAACCACTAATCTGTTCTCTGTCTGCGAGCTCGGTTTATGTATTTATTGTTTGATTTCACACATAAGCGAGATCATATAGCATTTGTCTTTCTCTGGACTTCTTTCATTTAGCATTATACACTCTGGCTCCATCCATGTTGTTGCAAATGGCAAGATTTCATTTTTTATGCCTGAATAATACTCCATCACACACACACATTTTCTTTATCCGTTCAGTGGACACTTCGGTTGTTTCCATGCCTTGGCTATTTTAGTTTTCTGTAGGTGAGCACCCAGAAGTGGAATCACTGGATCATACGGTATTCCTAGTTTTAATTTTTTGAGGAACTTCCATCCTGTTTTCCATAGTGGCTGCACCAATTTACATCCCCGCTGACTGTCCACAAGGGCTCCGTTTTCCCCACACCCTCCCCCATGCCTGTTATTTCTTGTCTTTTTGATAATAGTCATTCTTACTGGTGTGACGTGATCGCTTACTGTGGTTTTGATTTGCATTTCCCTGATGATGAGTGATGTGGAACATCTTGCCCCCCAAATATTTTTGAATAAAGGAAGAAGTATATTAGGGAAATGGATTCTTTTTTTTTTTTTTTTAATGAGGTTGGTGTGTTCCTCTTCTTAAAATCGGCTCTGATATTCTCATACTCTTTCTGCCGTTAGCTTCCTCTTTGCCTATGAGTGGGTTTGGGATCCATCAGACGTTGTTTTCCAATGGGATACACTCAAACAGGATTATTCTGAGGGCTAAGAGCTAGGTGGGTGTTGGCGAGATACAGATGGATGCGGTATCATATTCCACCAGACCGCGTCACCGACAGACAGTTGTAAGGAATTCGGACACCGTTATGTTGGGGGTAGCTAATACTTTAATTACTCCATCTGCCAGAACACATCTGCCAAGGGGTTCTTAATGTCACCCCCTGTGGGGGGGCTGGTACAGCCTCCAAGTTCTGTCCCAGAATAATATTTTGTCAATACACGCAACACAAGGCATAGGATTGCAGAGGAAAACTCGTTGAAATCTGGTTAGCACAATACTGTAAAACAAATACGTGATTTAGGAAATTTGCATTAAATAATAAGACTCGGGGGCACTCCCTAGAACTCCCTAATTTCAAAGCTGTGAGGCACATGAAAATAATAGTTCAGTACACCTGCGACAGCTGTCATGTGCTGTGAACACAGCTTTGATTTCCAGTGGTGACAGGGTCACAGGTCCTGGTAATTTACTGTGAATCTGTGACCGTCTTCATGATCAAAGCATTTCAGCCTGGAGTTGACTTCTGGTGACTTTTGCCTCCTAGTGTGAATGCAGTTAATGGCACTGAACCGTATACTTAAAAATAGTCAAAATGGCAAATTTTGTTACATGTATTTGACTACAAAAAAAAAAAATCCAGAAGAAAAGTTTTCAGTCAGAGGTTAATAAAAATAAAGATGTAATTTTTTTCCCCCAGCCAAGTGGATAGCCACCCTGAATTCTATCCATGGTACCCAGTTAAGAGTCCCTCGCTTGAAACCTATGCTTTAAAGATCCCCACATTCTGGGGCACCTGGGTGGCTCAGTCGGTTGAGTGTCCGACTTCAGCTCAGGTCATGATCTCACAGTTTCGAGCTCCGTGTCCGGATCTGTGCCGACAGCTCAGAGCCTGGAGCCTGTTTCAGATTCTGTGTCTCCCTCTCTCTCTGCCCCTCCCCCACTTGTTCTCCTTCTCTCTCTGTCTCTCTCTCTCTGTCTCTCTCAAAAATAAATAAACATTAAAAAAATGTTAAAGACCCCCACATTCTACTAATTCAGAGGGTCTGCCATGTATGCCTCTACCCTTAAGAAAAGTTAAGTGGCTGGGAGTCATTCCTAATGCCATCACCCTGGTTTAATCACTATTAAGACAGAGCATGTTTCCTTTTGTCTCCATATAGTTGTAGATTTTACATCATGGGGAGTATACAAAATAAACGATTTTGTGTCCTTATTTTTTCATTTAACGCAGTTCTATGAGCACTTGCCACATTGTCAGCAGTTCGTCCCGAGCATCACTGAGGTAGCTATGACCTGTTCCAGTGAATGGCGTACCTCTGTTCTCTTCCTCATGGGCCTCCTTCTGGCCATTTAGACTGTCACCATACTCTCCAGTCGGCAGAGAAGGAAAACACCAATCTAGCGTCAGGGTAGTTACTTTTCAAACTTTTTGCACCAAGACTTTGTCTCTGAAGAAACACCTCCCACACTTTGGAGCACAAAGCTATCTTAGTGTAGAATTTACAACAGTGTTTTGTATTAGTGGCCCTAAGTGACATGTTCCCCGTGGCTGTAAATGTGGAGGTAGAGGAATTTACAAAGCTGTCATGGAGCCTCTGAGTGGTGAACAGTAAAGAAGAGATGGAGTGGGGTTGGCTCGTGCCTTTCATTATGATTGAATGTGGGCCATGCTGGAATTTGAGTGGTGGCACAGCATGACATTAGTGACTCGTTTTCTCTTCCAACAGAAGGGAAGCCCACTACTCCTTTGCACTTGGCCTCAATGCTCCATACTCCCTTCCACCAGACCTTCCTTGGTGGAGTGCGATTTTCCTTGGACCAGTCTTATACATATTTTCTTATTATGAAGAATTCCTAACATAGAAGAGAAAATAGTATAATCAATCTCCATGTACCCATCACCTACAGTGATCAACTCATGGGCATTCTTGTTTCCTCTATATCCCCCATCCATTTCTTCACTCAAAGTATTTTAAAAGTGAATCATTTGTATTTTACTTATAAATATTTCTGTTGGTATCTGTAAGAGGTAAGAGCTTTAATAAATAAAACTATAATCCCATCATACACTTAAGAATGATAAGAGTCCCTTAATATCATCAAATAACCTTGACTGATCTTGGTCCTGATTGGTACAGCCTCTGTAGATGGCGCTCTCCATCATCAGCATCTTTAGATGTGGAGTCAAGGTAGGGAGCATACAGTCATAGCTCAAGTCCATTCAAGGCCAAATCTGGATCTCAGTGTGGACTATATGCTGGCAACTTCCTTCTACCTTTTCGTCATTACCCTCCAGCCCCTGTCTAGAGGTTGAGTCGGCCCAGGAGGTAGTCTGAGCTATTGGAGTTTATCTTTGACAGGGCCTTTCCCTTCTGCTGCTGCCATATTGCCTTGATATAGGCTGGCCTTTCATCGAGTGTTGGGTGGGGTCTCTGCTGGTTCTGGGCTGCTGCCACAGGCATTACTACCCTTGTATCAGGATTAGGTTCAACTGTGTAGTAGCTATAAAGTGGCCTCTAAAACCAATGGTTTACGTATGTACGGATGTGTGTTTCTCTTTTGAAAACCCAAGAGTAGGCAGTCTAGGGTGGGCCTGCAGGCTTCCCGCTTTCTAGAGACCCATGCTCATTCCATAGTCGTTCATCATTTTAGTACCCTTTAATGCATCACCTTATGGTCCAAGACCGCTGTTGAGGCAACGGTAACCATTTGCCCTTGGATGCAGAGGGGGATGAGGGGAAAGGGCAGAAGGATCGGCGCCAGCCCTCCATTCCTTTTTTTTTTTTTTATAAAGGATTTCCTCAGAAGGCCCACCCAGCAACTTCTATGTACCTCTCGTTAGCCAGACTCAGTCATGTGACCACACCTAGCTGTAAGGGTGATGAGGGACCTAACACAAGTACCACTTGGGCTGTTTGTTGTACCTTCTCTGCGCAGAGGATTATTCTGGATTCAGGAGAGCATTGTAAAAGAGCATGATATTGGCCCTGTCCCCAAGGAGCCAACATGCCTCGTAGCTTTGTCCATTGCTTCCTGACTTAAGTAAAATGCCAGGCAGCTGAAGCTTTATTAAGGGAGTGCCACAGACTTGAGGGGTGGTGGCCACAGGTTTTACTGGCCTTCTCAAGAGATCAAAAGAAATGACTTGGCAGCCATCACCCGGATTTGGCAGCTAAAGGACTGGGAACTGTGTGAAGGCAAGGAGAATCTCATATGGTCCACAAAGTTTGAAAAGATTGCCGGTTTAATATGCGGAGATAGACAGATGTGGATGAGTTGGTGACCAAGTGAAAACATCGAAAATCCGAGTTCTCCTATCGATCAGATCCTGCCTACAGATAACAAGTTTCTTTCACATGCCCTTGAATACTTGCTACGTGTTTAGAGACCGTCAGGAGCTTTGTTAAGGCCTAACACCCAGCCCTGCGAATCACACTTTAGTACAATAGCCTAACGCAAGATACTCTCGCTGTTGGAGGAAGGTGTCTCACACCTGGGCCCCATCCTTTGGCCGTAAACAGTAAGGAAACTTTTCATGATTTATTTAACAGCAGGACACATTTGCTCATGTGAAACTCTACTTTTTCTTTACAGTTTTCTCTCTTTCGTGCATGTTACAATGTTTTTACTTTTCTGTTGAACTATATTTGGTATTCTCTCAGTTTCAGGTGTACTACATAGTGATTCGATACTCATCTACTTACGAAACACTCACCACCATATTCCGGTCTCCATCTGTCAGCGTACAGAGCTGTTACAGTGTGAGGGGCCACAGTCCCTCTGCTGTACTGTGCATCCCCGTGACTCCTTGATTTTCTAACTGGAAATTTGTAGTTCTTAATCCCCTTCACCTATTTCTTGGATACCAACCTGTTTGATACCAAGAAGCCAGAAATATCCATCTCATCTTTACCCACATTTTAATCCCATAGAGCCCTGACAGTGTGGAGCTAAAAAGCCACCTGAACCCTTTCTTTTGCACGGGGGAAAGTTGTGGCGCAGGAATGTGTGGGCGCAGACCCCACCCATCCATGGCAAACTCGCGGCCCCTAAGGGCGTTGGGGGCCAGGGGCTCTGCGTGCATTGTTTTCCAGCCCTTCAAGCCGCGCGTTATCCTGTGACAGGAAAGAGAAGTAATAAGAATTTTCACACACCCCCCCCATACTTTGTGAACGGTCGGGCAAAAGCTGATCGATAAATACGCTGGCAATCTGAAATGGCTGCAGAGAAAACCCCAAAGAAGCTACAGATAGATTGTTAAAACTCACATGAGCTTAGCAGTGTTCTCTGCTCTTTTACCTGGAATGTTCCTCCTCCTCCCCTTGTGCTTCATTAACCCCTACATGTACTTGAGGACCCAGGTCAAGTGCCACCTCCCGAAAGCACCTTCCCTGATCCTTCCCCTCCCCTCGTGCTTGACTGTTTAGATCTTAGATGATCATGAAATGTTTATCCTCTCTTTGTCCCTCGTATAAAATCGGCCCTTAATCAGTCTGTGTGTTCGAGTGCGCGTGTGTGTGCGAGCGTGTGTAAGGCATTCTTTCCTGAAAGTAATTTTCATTTCACATTTCTCATCAGCTATGTTGTTTTCAGTGCGTTTTGCTAGATCTGTCCATGAAGATAGCCGCCGGTAGTGTGGTTTAAAAGACATGTCTAATCTGCTGGATTTAATTTTTATTTCAGTTGAAAAATCTGGATCCATTCTTACTGTTTGATGAATTTAAAGGAGGTAGACCAGGTGGATTTCCTGATCACCCACATCGAGGTTTTGAAACAGTAAGTAAAATAATTTGACTGCAAAAGTGTGTATTTTTAAATTTGCCTCTGTAATTAAATTTAGTGATCACTTCTAATAGAATATTCATAGTTAGAAACAACGAATAATAGTTAAATTAATTCCTAAGTTCTTTGCTATAGACTGGCTACTATGGGAAAGCCACATCCTTTACATGAAGTACATTCAAATGTAAATATTTGCTGTCTTTCATGTTCTTTGAATTTGTGCCACTGGAGACATTTTTATTTGAGCACTTAATAAAGAGCAAGAATTGGCTTCTTCAAATATTTATGTAATTAAAATAATTTGTGAGAGATAGAAGAAACCATTTAAGGTGTGACTGAAAGAATTTTATGTAGAAAACGTGTTTCTCTTCAAGAATATTCAGAAATGTCTAATCTCATGTCATATTTAAAACTCCAAAGACAATCCAAGACACTATTAGTATTTCAGTTCAGTTCTAAGGAATTCTCGAATCAAGGGGCCTTGATAGATAAGATAAATAGATAAGATAGATAAATAGAACGTAGCCTAAAACTTAGGGTTTTAAGGTCATAGTTACATGTTTACAAATTTAATTGTACGATTTATAGAGACTGTGCTGAACACTTGTTTTCAGTTTTAGTTAAAGAGACAGAAATGTGTAATGCAATGTGGTGGCATTTTAAAATATTCCCATTCCCTACATGTACGTATGTTTTGGGAAAATGCAGGGACAGTTACCAAGAAAATGTAGCCCATCTGCTCTTTGAGAAGAACCTGTATTAGAAACAGACCAGGGCTCACTTGTGTTCGTCAAAGCCAATTATTGAGTGAGTAAATACTAAAGACTGGTGCCATGCCAACGTTGGTGTCGGGCAATCCTTTCTAGGTTAGATGTGTGTGTTTGCTGTGTTGGGGAGGGTGGGTGGTGGGCCGAGGGAGGGAGGGAGGCTAAATTGGTCCCTGCTGGCCTCCAGTTAGCGTTCTGGTTAAGGAGGTGAAAGATGGACCACTAAGGAGTTAACCAGTGCTACGTAAAAGCTGAGTAAACCAAGAAGATTCTGGAAACAATATGAAGGATCAAGGTAGTTGGACCAGTTTCTGCTCCCCACTAGCCGTTGGCCTTTCACTTCTCTTCTCTGTTGGCACTTCGGGGGCATTGTGTCTTGCCTTACCACAGTAACGGAAGCCATTCCTTTCACTTACCTACACCCCATGCTGGATTCTGACCCGGTTTTCAGAACACATGTCTCCACTGTGCTCCTCTGCTTTTGGTACCAGGACATTCTCACCACACCGTCGCACAGCTCCAGTTACCATGGTACCAATCCCTCAAGGTCTTTTCAGATGTCACTGCCTCCTTCGGCTTTTATAATACAATCCCCAGAGGGTACACTCTCCTTTGTTTGGTCCCCACAGCATTCTATTTTTACTAGTCTCGGGCACATGAGACCTCTACGGTGGCCTCAATCATATTCTGTCCATCGTGTATTGGAGTTAGGAACTGCCTCAACCTCCCCTCCTGTGGCCACCGAGGACTGTACATGAGATAATCCCACACTTCTCCATGTTCTGCAGATGGGAAGAGATATTCAGTCACTACTGGCTGAATTTAATTGGATAATAGAGTTTTTTGCTAACGCGGTGAATGTAGTAAGTAAAATGAATGATGACACACACTGCTTTCCATAATGGAAAGGAAACTTAATTTCCTTTATAAATCGCCATTTATAAATTGTGAGGAAAGAGTTCAGCTGTTGAATATTGGGATTTGGCCCTTTGCTTTTGAGTAAGAATTTTCCCTAAAACCGGAGTTATAATTGCAGCCATTACTCATTATTTGTGCATTCTGTACTCACGAATTCACCTACCCACTAAAATTTATTTGTGAACACAAATCGGTGCTTGCGGCGCGTGCGCTGTCACTCGCGGGCATGCGCAGAGCAGCGCGGTGCGAGCATTCCCAGCTGAGGGTCAGCAAGGCCGCCCTGCCTTCTTGTTTCAGCTCTGGGACTGGAAACAGGTGTCCTTAGGGCCTCCGCAGTGCCACATTTTTCACAGTTTTGTACTTTTTGTTGGGGACCCAAGCAGAGTGCTGAAGTGCTGTCTAACGTTCCTGAGTACAAGACGGCTTTGCGGGCCTTTCGGAGAAAGAAAGTGTGTTAGATTGTCTCCTTCAGGGATGAGCCGGACTCACAGCTGCTGGCTATGGGTTCAGTGTTAACGAATCAAGTATATATTAAAAAATGAGGTGTCTTTAAACAGAAGCATATGTAAAACAAGGTTATATGCTGATTGGTTGATGAAAATGTTGTGGTTAGACAAAGGGACTAGACCCTGTATTTGCCCAAGAGCAGTGGTTCAGTGTTCATGAATCCGATGATCATGGCAACTTTAGAGAACATGACTACCTGGGATAACCAGAATCAACTGTATCGGTTTTTCCCAGGCGTGTAGGCAAGGCAAGGGTTCCTCTGTCTCTTCGTGTGAACGTTAAAAATCTGCGGTTCAAAGCCAGGCCCACTGCTAGGCTCTCCTCATCTCTTCCCTGCGCTTTCTACCGGCATGGTATAAATTCGCAAGAGCTAAGTAGTGGGAAGAACAGAATTAGGAGGATGCTTGGGTGGCTCAGTCGGTTGAGTGTCTGACCCTTGATTGCAGCTCGGGTTATGATCCTAGGATCATGGGATCGGGCCCCACATCGGGCTCCGAACTAAGTGTGGAGCCTGCTTGGGATTCTCTCTCTCTCCTCCCCGCCCCTGCCCTTCTCTATCTCTCTCTTTCTCTCAAAAAACCAAACAACAACAACCAAAACAGAGCCAGAATCATTTGTTATGTTGTCTTATTGTCCAGAAGTACATTCCATCGGTGTTTGGGCGAATTTCCTTCTAATATATTTTTTCTGGTATCATGCTGTGTTTTCTGTCTTTTTTTTTTTTTTTTCATTTAACATTATCAGCTTAGCATTTTCCCAGTATTCAAAACACGAATATTCAGTGGCTTCATTAGGCACCTGCCATGGAGGTTTTTACCAATCGACATTAGCACGGCAGTGTGTAAGGGTGCCTGCCTTCCCTCAGCGACTCCAATATCCCAGACTGGTCCTGCTGTTCTTGGTCTTGGCCATTTTGATACGTGAAAGAGAATACCTCAGCATAGTTTTAATTTTCACTTCTCCTATCTGAGTGGGGTGGACTGTGTTTTCATTTTTAAATATTTGTTTACCTTACATATTTATATCCTTGGCCTGTTTTTTTTCTGTTGGACTGCCGGTATCCTTACTGTGTTAGAGGAGCTGCTTCTATACCAAGAAAATCAGGCCGTTTTCAGGATAGGAGTTGCAGTAGTGTTAAGAGGGATCAGGCTTATTTTGCACACCCCCAAAGGTAAACCTTTGGATATGAAGCGTAGATACAAATCAATAAAAGGAAAAAAAAAATCAATAAAAGGAAGAACTTTCTAATAATATATATATTATATGCATTTATTATATATTATATACTTATTGTATTATAATGTATTTATATATTATATATTATGTGTCTCTCACATATTATAATGTGTCATATATTATAATATATAAAGTATGTATCTATCACATATAAATATACCTATCATCTATCATATATAATATACCTATTGTATATCGTATATAATATACCTATCATATATTATGTATCTATCATATGTTATATAATGTATAATAATATATACATAAAATATAGAATAGACTTCCTGAATCAAAGTGATTTTCTTACGCCTGGAGAAATGCAAGCACTCACTGATGTTAACATAATGGGTGTGTTTCCATGATCAGTGGCCCTCAGAACAGGCTGCAGGCCACAAGAGTCAGTGCTGTGCTGACTTCCATTAATTTTTTAAAATAAAAATGAAATTATGCTGTACTAACCCATGAAGATAAAACCTAAATAAGTACATGCATTATGAGTGCATGCTCACATTTTTCTTTAGCTCATAGTGATAGGTGATCAAAGAAACGTGGAGAATATTATTGTACAAAATTCTGATCACCTGCCATGGGACTCAGGCAGCAGCAACCGTGGCGTCACCTGGAGGGTCGGGCCCCCTAATGTGTATTTCAGCCCGGAGGGGCCAGTGTGTACATTAAGATTGGAGAGGCACCTGTCTAGATGATCTTCCAAACCGGAAGTACTATCATTCTACAAGACGAGAGTGAGGACCCGATTGTATGGAGTTTTGGTGGTGTTACCTTAATGGTTTGGGTAACTGTATATTTTCTGTTAAAAATTTGCCTGAGAATTGAGGAAGAAGGAATGCCCCAGAAGGGGGCACTGCTGATGATCACAAGGCAAAGGGGGACATGCAGTCAGTATTTCCTGCCAGGAATTGGGCCTCTGGGGAGCCTTGTTTTCAAAAGGCCTGAGTGGCAAAGGGTGGAACCGTTTCGTATTTACCTATTTCTTGTCAGGCCTGATATCTTGAGTTGCTTAGGGCAACTATGAATGATCAGAAATAGAACCGACTGGGAAACCATGCCCTGCTAAGGCTTAGCTTAGTTCCAAAAAGAAGCAGAGAAAGAAGCACTTCAAGTTCAGCATGCTGTCGATGAACCCTTCACCTGTTCTGAGAAGCGTGTTTTATGCTTTTCAAAATGATCGTTGAAATGATAGCTTCGGGGCCTCCTTGAGTTTAGCACTCAGAGTTCCCGGTCACTCCTCCTTGGTTGCGTTCAAGAACAGTCAGGGGTAAATCATCATGCTTCAGGGACATTTAAGGATGATAGTGTTTCTTATGTTTTTAGTTGGGCTTAGAAGTGTTTTTCCCCCCCGAGTTTTTCACTACAAGCCTCAGCAGGTTCCTTGACTTTGTTCAGGAGAACAAACCTGTCCTGTTTCCAAGGGTGTGCCCATCAGAAAAGCCACACTCATGTTTCCTGGACGGCGGCCAGCGGCCTTTGCATGCATTGCCCGCACAATGTCCTGGCCGGGAAAGGAAGGGTCCTGGTGATTCACACCGAAAACCTACAGCTGCGGTCCACCCTCCCGTCTCCCACACAGCCTGTTTTTCCCAGCTTGTTGTGTGCTCTCAAAACCAAACTATCCCGTTGTTGAATCAAAGCTGGGGGTAAAAAGAAGCTTGATAGAAATCAAAACGCATGGGGCACCTGGGTGGCTCAGTCCGTTAAGCCTCCGACTCTTGATCTCGGCTCAGGTTGTGATCCTGGCTCAGGTTGTGATTTCACAGTTTGTGAGTTCAAGCCCCATGTCGGGCTCTGTCAGTGCTGCCGGTGTGGAGCCTGCCTGAGATTCTCTCTCTCTCGCCCTTTCTCTCTGCCCCTCCCCTACTTGCTTGCATGCACGTGCTCTCTCTCTCTTTCTCTCAAACTAAATAAAACAAAACAAACAAATCAAAACCCATTTTGGAAAGAAAAAATACTCTAAGAAAACTGGGAAAGAGGGATAGTTTCTCTGTATCATGAAGACTATTGTTCAGTGAACTTCCCATGTCACATCTAACACTGAGATATTAGATGTAATCCTGTTAATTTCAGGGTAAAAAAGACAAGAATGTCTACCAGCACCATTATGATTTAATATCGCCCCAGAAACTTCAAAGCTACTAATATGAGTTACATCTGTAGGAGAGGAGGAGGAAAACTTACTTCTTTGTGGGCCTATGCTACTAAAAGCAAACCCCACACTCGCAGGGTCCAGCTTTGGGCGGTGGTGTGATTGGAGGAGGAGGTAGGGTGCAGGGCTTGTCCAGAAGCCAGGCTTACAGTGCGGGCTTGGAGGCTGTAGCTTGTATGTTTGTTTGGCATGATTTGGAGTTGAGGCTCAACAGATTATAGGAAGTGAAAGCCACTCTCACCCCCGAGACCCCCTTGGCACCACTGTGCTAAGAGTATCAAGCAAAACCTCTTAGTAAATTGTGGATATAAAATAACTATGGAGAAATCACCCACTTTCCTGCAGGAAAGCCATAACCAGATAGAATGGGGGAAACAGCCCCTTCATCATAGCAATGGGAGCCCCATGTGCCGCAGAGGAAAAAGTTATTTAACCCATTTAACCTTCTTCTAGAAATCTAAATAACGTTCTGGGAGGAAAAAAAAATAAAGGCTCACTATATGAAATATTTATTCCATTTCCTAATTTTTTAAGCATTTTTTCAATGTTTATTTTTGAGAGGCAGAGGGAGACAGAGCACTAGCAGGGTAGGGGCAGAGAGAGAGGGAGACACAGAATCTGAAGCAGGCTCCAGGCTCTGAGCTGTCAGCACAGAGCCCCATGCGGGCCTCAAACTCACGAATCGTGAGGTCATGACCTGAGCCGAAGTCGAATGCCCAACCGACCGAGCCACCCAGGCGCCCCTGTTTATTCCATTTTTTTAAAAGTTGAGCCAGTTTCTCAACCTGGGCATTATTAACATTTTGGGAGGCGAGTTCTTTCCGGTGGGGTGGTCCGTGCGCTTGTAGGATGCAAACCGGCGTTCCTGTTCTCCACTCCAGATGCCACTAGCGCCCCCTGCCCTCAGGGGTGACAACAAAAAGGGTCTCCAGATATTTGCCAACTGTCTGCTTTGGAGGACAGGACGGGGGCCACCAAATGGCCTCCGGTAGAGAACTAGCAGTTTAAACACACACATCCATACAATGATGCTACGCTGCCGTTAAGATGAATGCCACAGCTTGACATGTTCTAATATAGAATAATCTGCATGACAGTTGGCAAGTGACAGAATCACTGTGGCATAGTGTAGGATTTGTATACAGAGCAAAGGCTATACCTAAAAGTAGCCTTTCTTTAAAAAAAAAAAAAGGTTTATTATCGGTTGGACCGTGGTAAAGATGGGCTATTTTAATGAGTGCTTATTTCTGCATTCTACATTGATTCAGAGAATCAATTCCAGAATTCACATTACAGTTCCAAAAGACTGTGCTTAGAAAATAAGCATGTAATGGCAGATACAAATACATATTCACAAAGCTCTTAAAAAATGTTTAGTGGGAGCACCTGGGTGGCTTAGTCAGTTAAGCGTCCGACTTTCGCTTAGGTCATGATCTCGCGCTTCGTGGGTTCGAGCCCCGCGTCGGGCTCTGTGCTGACAGCCAGCTCAGAGCCTGGAGCCTGTTTCGGTCTGTGGCTCCCTCTCTCTCTGACCCTCCCCTGCTCACACTGTCTCTCTCTCTCTCTCTCTCTCTCTCTCTCTCTCTCTCTCTCCTGGAAATAAATTAAAAAGAAAAATGTTTAGTGGTTTTTAGTATTTTGACAGTACGGTGCAACTATCACCCCTGAGTCCACAACAGTTTCATCAACCCCAAAAGAAAGCCCACACTTACTAAAAGTCACTCCCCATCTTCCTCTTCCCCCAGCCTCTGGCAACCCTACTGTCTGTCTTTGGGGACTTGCCTATTCTGAGCATGTCATATAAAAGGAATCCTGTGTTTTGTATCTGGTTCCTTTCACTTAGCAAATGTTTTCAGGACTCATCCATGTAACGTGTCAGAACTCCATTCCTTTTTACGGCTGAATAATTGCCCCATTTTGTTCTTCCAGTCGTCTGTTGATGGACGTTTGGGGTGCTCTTACTTTTGCTTTGATTCTCGGGTACGCCTAAATGATCTCAAAAGGACACCCAGGAAACCGGTCCTGAGTGATGAGAGAGAGAAGGAGTTAATTTTCACTCTCACCCTCTTTTTCTTGTACCTTTACAATTTTGAGCCATGTGTATTGGTTAATTATTTAAACACCAATACATTCAAAATGCCCTCTTCACATGCCAGATTTGAAGAGCAGCTGTGCTCTCCTGGCTGGTGAAGTTCTTGATGCTCACTGGCTCTCCAGGAACTGTTGCACAGAAAGGTCGGGAAGGAAAGTTGGCCACTTAGTACACACTTAAGGAATGCGTTAGACATGACTCTCTGGACAGCGGAGGCAAAGGCAGAGGGCGTAGTATGGGGATATACTAGAAATGGTAAGGAGTCAGACTTAAAAATTGGATGTATTGGGGGGCGCCTGGCTGGCTCCGTAGAGCATATGACACTTGATCTCAGGGTCATGAATTTGAGCCCCATGTTGGATGTAGAGATGACTTAAAAATAAATAGAATAAAAGCTGTATGGAATACATTTAAAACATTGGATGTGTAGGATGCGGTGGGATCTAAAGCTGTAGGTTGGGCCACTACGGGGGAAGACCTTCACAGCAGAACTTGACCTCCAGTTATGAACGAATGATATTTTATATTCCAAAACTCCCACGTTAACGCTGTCATTCTAAATCAGCACCATCTTTAGTTTAAAAATCAGGATTTTAGACTGTCTATACCAGTGATTCTCATCTGGGGGTGACGTTGCCTACAGGAGGTCAATGCGGCAATTTCTGGCCACCGCTCTGAGCATACCGACTGGAGGGCGCTACTGCCATCTAGTGTGTAGAGGCCAGGCATGCGGCTGAGCAGAGGACGGTCCCAACCGTCCTAGACCCAACCCGGGTCTAGGTCAAGAGGCATAGGTCACAGGAGGGAAAGTCACAGTTAACTGCTTTTCAAGTTTTCCAGATAAATTTCAGCCGGCCCTCCTCTGTCCCACTCTTACCCTATGACGATTACAGGCAGAAACTATTCATGTCTGAGAGATACATTCCTAGAGCTCTCAAGTGGACACATTGGAGGAGTGGGTGTAATAAAAGAGTGTAGGGGCGCCTGTGTGGCTCAATCAGTTGAGCGTCCAACTTCGGCTCAGGTCATGATCTCACGGTTCATGGGTTCGAGCCCCACGTTCGGCTCTGTGCTGCCAGCTAGCTCAGAGCCTGGAGCCTGCTTTGGATTCTGTGTCTCCCTCTCTCTCTGACTCTCCCCTGCTCACGCTGCCTCTCTCTCTCTCTCTCTCAGAAATAAACTAAAAAATAAATAAATAAGAGAGTGTAAACCAGTCATTACATGTCCTTTTATGTTGCCAAATAACGCTTTTAAGTGAGACTAAAATTAAGTCCAAAGTAAACGAACATAGATCATGACGTGATAAAAAGCTTCTTGCAAATCTTCAACACTATTAGCAAAGGTGCTTCAGAGTTCTCCCTCAGTAGACACTCTTAAAATGAAATGCCTGACCCTATACGACGAAACCCAAAGGAAATTTGCCATGCAGAGTTAGCTACCAGTTTTATGAGAAGTTTCACGTGCCTTCTAGACATTACTTCCGAGCTTCACAGCGATCCTGAAAAGTAGGAATTGTCAGCTTCCCCATTTTACAGACGAAGAAACAGAGGCTCAGGGACGGGGTCACTCATCAAGGTCACACAGCCCGTATAGGACAGGATTGGGCAGGCCCATCTGATCCGGGGCCTACCTGTGTCCACTCTTCCGCACTAGCACTCCTTCTGGAATAGGGTTCCCTTTCTATACATCTGATATTGTCTCACGACATTGTCAAGTTAATAGCATTAGCAATGATACCACCTGTGACACAGGTCCCCGGCTGTGAACACCTCACAGTCTTCCTGTTACTTATTGTAGGGCCCGGTGCTTTCATGGTTCAGGGATCCAAGTCTCCTTCCCGGAAGTGCCAGGTAATGCTCTTATTTCTCTGAACATCGGTGTGAGGAGGAAATGGATTGGGTTGGTTAACTGCCTGCGTCTTTAAGGACAGTCATTTAACTTCCTGCAGCCGCAAGAGCACTCACGATCTAGTCATAACGTGATAATTTACAGAATCCTGCTTTCGTTGCTTGTGCCCTTTTAGTAGAACCTGCACATTCTTTTCCTCCTTCTCTACTTTCTCGCCCCACCCACCCCAGCTTTTCCCCAGTAGTGACAGCTTTTAAGGGCCAGTGGGGGGCTGTTTCCTCCAAGGGTGACGTCCCCATTCCTTCGGATTCTTGCTCATCAGAATGAATCTTCTGGGTTTCCATGTGGACTAATTGTACTTCTTTTTAGTATCCACTTCTCTTACCTGCATATTTTAGTAGTGTTTCCCCTGCTAGAGTGGTGGCTCCCTGAAGGCAGGGACGTACATTCCTTCTGGATGATGTCTAACTTCCCATGTATAAGGTTGTGATGACATTTTCCTTGTGCAAGCTGCAAAGAACAAAAAACAAAACAAAACAAAAAGAAAACGAGAGGCTTAAACTTACCCCAAATTACAAATTATTAAAAAAGACAAAAGATTAAAAAAAATGACATCCCTGTATCAGACTCCCTTATTAGAAAATGTTTTATTGCTTCTTGAAGTCCACAACTTGTGGCCCAATAGCATCAAGTACAGTGAACACATTGGCCAAAAGTTTGAGAAGTTAAATCCTTGCAGTGAATTGAATCAGAGAATCAGAGTAATGCACCCATCAAAAGGTGTCAGCTGCTTAATTAAATTCAACATAATGAAATCTTAAAATAGTGAAACAAGAGGTACATCCCTTAAGCCTGTCTTGGCAAGAGTTCTGTGAGCCCCGAACCTCCATTCTCAGCTGCCTGTCATGACAGCTTTGGATTAGAGACCGTGGGAGCAGACTAACTTCTGTCTACACCGCAGCACAGCTAGTCCCTTGACGTCTAGAGGGCAACCTGCTAGAAGGCGTGCTTAGGTCTCAGTGGCTCTGTTAGGAAGACCCCTTCTTGTGTTGGTGAGGCCCCGTAGGACATAAACAGTGTGCACACATCGTTAGGATCAGCAGAGGGCACTCTTAAGCAGCGATACTTCCAACTACTGGCTTTCGCCTTGGCTGCAGATACCACGCTGTTGCGTGTAGGAAATCTGGCTGATCATGGAAGTTGGCAAACCATTCCATTGAGGCCCCTTCTATATGACACAGGAAATAACACAAAGGGCATGAACACCTTGAGCACAGGTTTAAAATTTTTTTAATGTTTTTTTTTTTAATGTTTCATTTATTTCTGAGAGAGAGAGGCAGCGTGAACAGGGGAGGGTCGGAGAGACAGGGAGACACAGAATCAGAAGCAGGTTCCAGGCTGTCAGCACAGAGCCCGACGCGGGGCTCGAACCCACACACCATGAGATCATGACCTGAGCCGAAGTCAGACGCTTAGCCGACTGAGCCACCCAGGCACCCCTTTAATGTTTATTTTTGAGAGCAAGAGAGAGGGAGCAGAGAAGGGGCAGAGAGTGAGCAGAGAGTGAGCAGAGAAGGGGCAGAGAGAGAGAGGGAGACAGAACCCGAAGCAGGCTCCAGGCTCCGAACTGTCAGCACAGAGCCCGACGTGGGGCTCAAACCCATGAACCGTGTGATCATGACCTGAGCCAAGGTTGGGGGCTTAACCGACTGAGCCGCCCAGGTGCCTGCGTGACCACAGTTTTAAGAGATGTGGGTGGTGTAAGCCTGTTGATTACATGAGGCACCAGCGGTAGTTTCAGAGGCTCCACGACAGGTTGAATCCTGAGTGGGACTTGAAGAGAAAGGGCATTCCTGGCCCTGGGGCCCTAGAAGCAGCTGGGAGGTTCTGGGGAAGTCTGCGATTCAGCTCACCTGAGTACTTAGAGTCAGGAATATGATTGTTATAGAACCTTGATGAGCGTGTCAGAAATTTTACTCCTAGGGAAAGGAAGATTAGTAGATTTTGGGACTTGAGAATGCAATCAGAGGAAAAACACAAAAGGGAAATTGCCTTTAAATCGGTCGTTCTGTCCTCTGTAGTCCGCCATTGTTGGGTGCACCTCTTCCATGTCCACGCCAAGGGAGGGTCCCGGGAGCACGTCCTGTCGGGAACCTGACGCCCACCCCCCTCTTCCCCGCCTCACCCAGGAGCCACGAGGCCCCGTGTCAGCACGTCAGCTCTGCATACAACACCACGGGGCCCCTCTTCTAGAACGCAGGGTCCCTTTGGGAAGAAGCTAGGGGGAAGAAACAAATCAGCGGAAGAGGATACGGAGCAGATGGACCAATGTGATGGGCTGCTTGGGGGCACCCCCTCTTAGGCAGTGACGTTTGAACACAGGCCTGAACGAAGCGAGGAAACGAGCCATGAGACTCTCTTTCGAGGAAGAAGGAAGAGCCCCGAGTGGGATCTCTGCCCACGGAAGTGTGGCAGGTGTGCCGTTTCTAGAACTTACTGAACACCTGTTATGTGCCAGGCACTTTTGCACACATTACCTCGCTGAGAACTCACCGCACTTGGTGAGCTCATCTCCTCGGTCCATGTTGTACGTGAGGAAACGGGGCCTCCGTGAAATTAAAGGACTTCCCCCCACATTTCACACATAGTAAGGGACAAACCCGAGACTCCATCCGGGGTCCCAGAGTCCAGGCGGTTCCCGGAGGCTGGGCCATGCCAGCAGGGGGCAGTGCGGTGGGCGTCCCCTCCACTCCCACCGCACTGCCCCGCCTGCCAGGGTTGTGGCAGGAGATGGCAAGGCAGGACCCAGGGGAGCTTTAAAACATTTGGCCAAATACCTAAACCATGTTGATTCTCTTTTCCTTTTTTGTTCAAGCCACCTTCTGGCACCTACCAAGTTGTTGATGTGGGGTCGGCATGGGATGAGCTTATTTAGTGTGATGATATCTAGATTTCTCTGACTTACTCAATTAATTAAGAGATTTTTGTAAAATAACTTGGGTTCATGGGGTGCCTGGGTGGCTCAGTCGGCTAAGTGTCTGACTTTGGCTCAGGTCATGATCTCACAGTTTGTGGGTTCAAGTCCCACATTGGGCTCTGTGCTGACAACTCCGAACCTGGAGCCTGCTTTTCTCTCTGCCCCTCCCCTGGTCACACTCTGTCTCTCTCTCTTTCTCAAAAATAAATAAACATTAAAAAAATTTTTTAAAATAATTTAGGTCCTTAACTACATGGATTCAAACACTGTGTTTCTATCCTTGAAGCCCCGTTAGTCGCTTCTATTATGCAATATGTTCCTTGCTGGCCTCTGTCAACAGCCATGACCTCAATTCAAGTTTTTGTTTTGTTTTTCTCTTTCTCCTACTCAGCTATCAATAGAAAAACAGGCACCATTGGGGGCATATGGAAATTAAAGGAAAACATAGTTTTACCTATAATGTCACCTTTTTGGTTTAAAGAAAAAAGTCTTGCGTCTATAAACATAGAATGAGGTCATCACACTCCTCCTCCTTAAACACCAGAAAGAAACAACAAACTTCGTGGTACCTTGTGCTGCGATTCTGCAGAATTCACTTATAGCGCCTGGAGGTACACCTTCCTTCCATTTCACATCGCAAGTGCCACTTGTGTTTTGTTCCTGCTTTGGCGTTGTGTGTCTCTCCTTCCAACTATACAAACGCACGAAGAGTTAAGAACCGAAGAGGAAGCAGAGGTGATGGATGAAGACTCACGGACCAAGGAGGAGGAGGGGCCGGAGCCGTATCAGGGAGCACGACCAGCCCTTGCAGAAAACACCTGTTTCCGATTACAGGTCTCTTAATTAGACACACGCAGTTCTTGAGCTTAAACATGACACCCCCCCAATTCCGTCAGCCACCCACTGCCGTTCTCCAGGTGTTTGCGATTATGTGCTGTCCTAAAAAAATCATCTGGATCGTGTCGACTCTCAGAGCACTGCTTGAGTTTACAGAAGTCCCACGCAGGCGTTCGTTTATACTTAAGGTTCGCAGTGCAACATTTACAGCACTTAGGACAATGAAATAAATCAAAGATAATCATAAGTAAAGGGTCCTTGGTTCCCGATCTTTCTTTCCTCCCAACGGCAAAAAAGTGTGGCTTCTGCTTTAAGTAGTAAAAGGTAGGCATGATGGGCTCAGTAAAACCTCATTAACCAGACTTCTCTAATTCAGATCTTATAGTACTTAGAATGGGAGAAATAATGTTTACTTTTGTGTTACCAGAGAAAAGGGGACATCCACACTGAAAAAAAGGGAAAGTGGGGATAACCACCTTCTCAGTCTTTGCGAAACAGCGTCGGCATCGCTTTCTAAAATAAAACTTGCAGCGCGCACACACAGGCACACAAACACACACACACCTCTCTCGCTTGGTGTCCACATAAATTTTCATCTTTAAATGAGTCACGCTCACTACAGTTTACTTTTTAAAGTTGCCTAACATATTTTTAGATGATTAACCACTTGAAAGTCCCTAGGCTTGGATAATTGAAAAATCTTCAGGGATGGAAAGAGTATGATTTGAAAGAGACTTCTTTGAGAACCCGGAGCTTGAGGCCAAACAGAATGAAAATTGCCTTTGTTATGCAGTTATTTTAATTAAAAATGCATGCATAACAGGGAAAGGAAAGCGATTCTCGACACTGCTCCTAGTTTGACTGTTTGAGATTTGGAAGCTTTTTATTTTTTCTCATCAGTGTTTTTTTTTTTTAAGTTTGTTTATTTTTGAAAGAGAGAGAGAGAGCACAAGCAGGGAAGGGGCAGAGAGAGGGACAGAGGATCCGTGCTGACCACAGAGAGCCCAATGTGGGGCTCAAACTCATGACGTGAGCTGAAGTCTGATGCTTAACCGACTGAGCCACCCAGGTGCCCCTCCCCTTGTTAATGTTTAAGCTTTGTCTGAGGTCCTAAGTCCTTCATTCCCGTTTCGGCCTCTATAGGAGTCCCAGGTCTTTTCTGCCTTGTTACCCATGAAAGTCAGAGCTGGCTACAGTGTCCTCGTACCTAGAATGGTGTTATTCTTCCAGTTCTCCGTGTTTTCCCTCGTCTCACGGCCTTCTTGGTCAGCCACAGTTCGCCCAAAGAGGGACCAAATATCCACCAGTTTCTCTGCAGAATAAAGCATATCCCTTCTTTTCCTTCACTGATGAATGGTAGTATCTTTATATTTTCGTAAAAGAAAAAAGTTGTTTTCTATTATAAAAAAGTAAACAACTCATGGCAGAAAACCCAAACTATCAGAAAAGTGGAAGGAGGATAATAAAATGTGTTTGCAGTTCCACCATCTGGAGATGAGCTCTGTCCACATTTTGGTTTGTCCATCCAGGCATTTCCGTGCACATCCTAACATGACGGGGTACGATTTCATTTAAATGAACCCATTTAAACTCATCATTGCATGTGGCCCCTTTAAATACAATTCCTGTTCAGTAACCTTTTTATTTTAAAATTAAATAGTATTTCATTTTCCCCTGCCAGTGAATAGACATCTCCATCACTTAAAAAAAATTTTTTTTAATCTTTTATTTATTTTCAAGAGAGAGAGAGATAAAGAGATAGAGACAGAGCATGAGAGATAGAGATAGAGAGATAGAGACAGAGCATGAGCCAGGGAGGGGACAGAGACAGAGAGGGAGAGACACAGAATCTGAAGCAGGCTCCGGGCTCTGAGCTGTCAGCGCAGAGCCTGATGCGGGGCTCAAACTCATGGACTGTAAGATCATGACCTGAGCCAAAGTCGGATGCTCAACGGACTGAGCCACCCAGGCGCCCCTCTACCACTTTTTAACAGTTGCAGAATGTTCTCTTGTATGGCTGTGCCGTGTAAGTAAGCAAGCCCATCCTCCAGATTGTTCCTGTCTTTTTGCTATTATAGTAAATGTCCCAAAGAAAGGTTGTGCCAGCATTTTGTATTCTTGTGGTCTCCTTTGTCAGTTTGGAACATGTTTCCATATATGGGGTTGGGGCTTACTCTCTTTTCTTATCTGATCAGTCCATTGTTCCAATACTGCTTATCATTGAATGTGTCCCTGCTCCCCTGATTTGGAATTGCTATCATCATACGTAAATTCCACATGCAAATGGGTCTCTTCTCTTCCCATGCCAATGTCCACCCCCAGTGGATTGGATGATGCCCACCCACCCGGGGGACAGCAGTCTCCTTCACTCGGCTACCAATTCACATGCCAGTCTCTTCCGGAAACACCTTTGCAGACGCGCCGAGAAGTGATATTTTACTATGTACCTGGGCATCCCTTAGCCCAGTCATGTTGACCATCACAATCTAGAACCTTCAATTTCGGTAGCCATCCGCCTGTCGCCTGCTGAGGCCATTCTGTGCACGGTGTACCTCATTGCCATTGCTTGCCAGGGTGACACGCAGAGTCCTCACGGCAGCCAGCCCTGATTTCTCAAGGAGAAGGGGGTTTATTACATGGCTACAATATAAGATTTCAACAGCTTGACGGCGGCAGGTCTTTACTTGCCCTTGGTTTGGGGTAGGAGGAGGCGTAGTAAGTGATGGCCTGTTTTCCCAACATGAATTCTGAGCCAGTTGAGAAGCTGAAAGAGAAAGATGACAGACACACCCAAAACACCTTGTCTCCAATAAAGCAAATATTGGAGAATGTGGCTTCTCTCTACCTGCAACTGGCCTTCCAAATACTGTATGCAAAACTTAGGCAGACTCTATTCTGATCCCACTGGCTGTGCTGGACCCATGAAGGCCACTGCCATGGGGGCTGGCCCCTCCCAGAGGCACTTGCTTTCTCTGGGCAGGCTGATTACCAAAAAGGAAGGCAAGAGGCAGGGGTTTGGCCTTGAATAGCAGCTAGTACAACTGAGGAGCTGAAGTTTTAATTTTCTTTTACTTCCATTAATTTAAACTTAAAGAGCCACACGTGGCTAGTGGCTAGTGGCTAATGGCTACTCTTTTGGACAACACAGAATTTCTTTCCATTCTTAGCATGGACATGCCCCTAGAAAAGTTAACTTTAATTTATATGAATTTGGGGCACCTGGGTGGCTCAGTCACTTCAGTGTCCAACTCTTGATTTCGGCTCAGGCTGTGATCTCACAAACCGTGAGATGGAGCCTGGCATTGGGCTCTGCACTGACAGTGTGGAGCCTGCTTGGGATTTAGGATTCTCTCTCTCTCTCTCTCTCTCTCTCTCTCTCTCTCTCCCCCAACCTTTCTCTCAAAGATGTCATCTGGGCTAGCACGGCCCTTTCACTGAGATTCATTCCCTCAGCTTGCCCTCCGGTCTTTGTCACTTCTGACACTTTCCTCACCGCATTTTCTGTAGAAAAAGTGAACAGTTCCTCACAGCTGCCAAACACTTACTTTTTCTTCTGCTTGTTTTCTCAAAGGTATCGTACCTCCTGGATGGGGGCAGCATGGCCCATGAGGACTTCTGTGGACATGTTGGTCAGATGAACCCAGGAGACCTGCAGGTATGGCCAAAGACAAGGGGCTGCTGCTAGTTTCATAGTCTTTGGGTACGCCTGCTTCCTCTCACCCGCTTCTAGTACATTCCTGCTTTCCTCCCCCTCCCCCTTATATTTTTGACCTCTTCCTTTCTGTGGATCCTTCCACGTAGCCTAGAAACCTGCACAGGCTTTATATATTCCTCTCTCAAGCTTTCCTTGACCCCCTCAATCACTTTTTAGCTCCCACCTGGTCCTTGTCTTAACTTTCTCAAAAGCATAGTCAGGAGTGATTCTCTTAACTTCCTCCTCATCCATTTCATCCTTCACCCACTGAAATCAAGGCTGGCCTCACAACCCACCCAAACCCCTACAGAAAGGCAGTGGTCATGCATGATGTCCTCATTGCCAAAGTCACCATACTGGTTTCAGCCGTTGTCTTTCTAGACCTTTCTGCTGCACTTGCAACAATTGACCGTTTATCTTCCAACCTGTTCGCGGGGGTAGGTGTTGTCACTTAAGATGATGATCCGAACCTTGCCGCAGCCCTAGGCTTGTTTGAGACATGTTAGGATCTCCAGGGAACGCCTGGGTATTCTTCGCTGGGTTTGTAAGTCTGAGCTCTGTGTCAGGAACTTTCTGGTATTATTTACATATCTCGTGGAGTGATAACTGCAGATATTTGCATTGTGGTGTTGTTTCCGTGGACACAAAATTGAAAGCATTTTCATATGCATAATCTCTCTAAGGTAAGTATTCTTTTTATGTCACTTTTAAAATGAGAGAATGGGGATTTACTATTTTAAAAGAAAAAAAGGATGTGCTTGGCCTCAGAGCTAGTAAATGGTGAGGTCGAAAAGAGAAATCTGGGGGGCCCCTGGGCAGCTCAGTCGGTTAAGTGTCTGACTCTTGATTTCCGCTCAGGTCACAATCTCATGGTTCGTGAGCTCGAGCCCTGCATCAGGCTCTACGCTCCCAGCTCAGAGCTTGCTTGGGAATTCTCTCTCTGCCCCTCCTCCGCACGTGCCTGCACTCGCTCTCTTGCCCTCTCTCAAAATAAATGAAAAAGGGAAATCTGTTATCACTGCCCCCCTAAATCCAGTGCCTAAAAAAGGATGAAGAAGGTATGAAAAGTAGATTGAAAACATGGAACTCTGAGCTGTGAATGAAACAGGAAAACAAACGAGAACAGGTCTTTGAGGAGCACCCCCGGCTGCAGTCAGGTGGAGGCAGTGCAGCATGGGAGGGCGCTGCGATCGGCTGCATGGTGCCTTAGATGCTTTCTCTAAGGACCAGGTAGCGAGTATTTTAGGCTTCGTGGGTCATAGGGTTCCACGTGTGGCAACTTGTCAACTCTGCCTTCACGGCACTAAAGCGGACAGCATGGCCATGAACAGGCACATCTGTGCGCCAGGAAAACTGAATGTACGAAATCTAGTGGCCGGCTGGATTTGGCCCGTGCTAGCTTTCATCAGTCTTCTCAAATGGAAGACGAAAATGTATTTAGATACGTCGTGGCCTGCTTTCAGGTCTTGGAGCTGGTACTGCTCATTCTGGACTCAGCCTCTCCGCATGCTGTTCTGTTGTGCTGAATCTCTTCCTCCCCTCCCTACCCCCCGCCCCCCTTCCCTGGTCAGGCCTCACTCCCCGTCTGGGTCTCAGCCTGCAGCTTGCACCCCCAGGTGAGCTGCCTGGGACAGGCAGGCCGCTCCATGTGCTCTCACGCACACCCGTCATGCCCCGCAGCGTGCCAAGCGCAATCACAGGTCAGACATTATTTGTGCAGTTGTTTATGGAGTTCTCTCCCCGCGAGGGCTGTGCGGAAGATGCTGTCGGTGGCCTGCGTCTTTGCCGTCGGGCCCCCCTGCGTCCAGGGCTTTCTCGGCAGCCAGGTGTGCTTGGGGTTAAACACCCCCGAGGAACTGTTGTCCCAAAACGGACGGGAGTTGGTGGGTAAAGCGCCTGGCTCCTCCGCCCCTCTGCGCACCCATCTGCGCGGCTTGTGGTGGGGCTGGGCCCCAGGCGCCCACGGATGTCACCTGCTCACTCACACCCTGCTCCCCTGCCCGGCTCACTCTTTCCTCCGTCACCCGTGCTCCCTGTGTGCCGGGGGCCCACCGCGCGCCCTCCAGCGCTGCGAGGATGGACTCGGTGGCTCACAGCTGCTTCTGTCCCAGGCGCTGCCCTCTGCGGCAGGAACCGCCTCTCCCAGGCTGCGTCTCCCCCTGCGGGTGGCGCACAGGTCACGGTGGGGCGGTGTAGGGAGAGCGAAGCCCGCTTGCCTCCCTTCGGCTTGGGAGGATTCTGCAGGCCCTCCCGAGGCAGGAGCTCCGTGTGGGACTGGCCGAGGCCTCCACTGTCCCTGCATCGCTGGCCGGATTCTCTCCCCGCGCGATAGTGTTTGGTTTTTCCCTTACGGTGTGTCTGCTGAGAGTGCACCCCCTGTGCCTGCCGCCCCCCGCCCCCCCCAGAGCTCGGTCTGAGACTCGGGGCTCCCAAAGACAAGATTCTTCCATTTGTGTGAATTGCAGAGCTGACGCTTTGCATTCAGACGAGGAAGGTGGGGAAGCTGTTGGAATCCCGGTGATGGCTTCAGCAGTGGTCACCATGGCCTTGTTATTCGTCATGACTCCCGGGGACTCCAAAAGCCGCACTTGTAAGGTGCCTGGCTTCAGCCCCATGACCTAGCTGTCCCCCGGCAGACTCGTTAGAGCTTGGGTTACATTTCCTCCTTGTTGGTCTCCTGTTTGCAGTGGATGACCGCGGGCCGGGGCATCCTGCACGCTGAGATGCCTTGCTCCGAGGAGCCAGCCCACGGCCTACAACTGTGGGTCAATCTGAGAAGCTCAGAGAAGATGGTGGAGCCTCAGTACCAGGAACTGAAGAGTAAAGAAATCCCTAAACCCAGTAAGGATGGCGTGACAGTTGCAGTCATTTCCGGAGAAGCCCTGGGAATAAAGGTGAGCCGCGCGATCACGTGTCTGTGAGAGCTGAGGTGTGCGGTGACAGGAGGCCGGCCCCATCGCCACCTGTCACCGGGGTGAGCCCCGTTCACGTCCCACAGGATGGACTTGCTTCAGAGTTGTCAGAAGAAGTGGAACTTAAGGGGACCCAGACATGTGGTTGCCACATGCAAACACATAGAGTTAGGAAAATTACAAGAAAGTAAGCTCATAGAAAAAAATCTGGTAAAGAAGCAATGTTTGGGGTGCCTTGAGGGGATGGGGCTCAGCTGGCTGAGTGTCCGACTTTGGCTCAGGTCATGATCTCGAGGTTTGTGAGTTCGAGCCCCATGTCGGGCTGGCTGCTGTCAGCACAGAACCCATTTCAGATCCTATGTCCCCCTCTCTCTCTTGGCCCCTCCCCCTCTTGCACTCTCTCAAAAAAAATTTTTTTTTAAAAAAAGCAGCTTTTAAGGTATATCTTAGCGTGTGTGTGAGCTCTAGCCTTTTGCTTCTAGTACAGTTTCATAGCTCCTCAGTTACTGCAAGTTTGTGACCTTTGAGAGACAAACACCAAAACCAGCTCCACTCCCTGCCGATTTATTTAAATCCTTTGTGCCCAGCTTAGTAAGGAAAGCACACTGCTGCATCCTGGGGAGGTTTCTTTTTTTTTAATTAACTTGAATATTTCTTTAACCCATATGTGCCATGCCCTGTACCTTCTTCTCAACGGAGACTGTATAATATTTAGGTTTAGGGTCCCACCCTTTCTATCACATAAGATCAGTTTAGGCTAAAGATTCTGGACACATTTGTGGTAGGAAAAGGGTGTGGTAGGAAAAGGGTGTGGCGGGAACTGTGCTAATTAACTGCCCGCCAGAGCCACCGCTGCGGAGGCCCCGGGATTCACGGTGACGGCCAGCTGGGTAGTGAGCTGGGTCGTGTGGTCTCTTAGGTGATGTTTCCCAGAGGCAGGCCCTGAGAGGGGAATTCATGCGTAAGTGATCATAAAGGAAGTGTCCCTAGGAGAATAGAAGAAGGAACCAGGATGGGAAAGCAAGGGTGTCCTCTCAGGCAAAGTCCCAAAGAGGACAGAGACTCTGGAAGGTTCATTCTGCCTCTAAGCTGCCCTGACCCATCCTGAGCAAGGGAGCTGGGCTTTCATGTTCTCTCACTCAAAGGAATTACTTCATGGCCATTGAGCAGGGGCGGGGGCGCGCCTGGACATGATTCACAGGGCTCCTGGGGAATCTGGAGATTCTGACATCCGGTTCCACAAATGCCACCATATTGGGAACCACTTTGCCATTCTCCCTGTGGGCGGTCAGTGCTTAAAACTATTTTAAGTACTAGCTTATGTACATTTCAGTTTTGTTTATACGCACCCACGGGGGTAATGGCTCGGCCGTGGTGACTAGCCAGCCACTCGGGGGAGCGTGTGCTGGTCAACAGGTCGGTCAGAATTAGTGGTTGCGTCCCTTTGCTTTGTGTTTCTAGGACAGACAGAAGTTGCTGAAGAACAAAAATCAAAATTTGCTCTCCACTGAGCATATATATCTGACTGTTTATATTCCTAGCAGGCCTGTGGCTTACTTTGCAGTTGGAAACGCGACCCTTCCTCGTGTTCCTGTGAGCCAACAGTGCCCCGTTCAAATGTGCGTCAAGGCTTTCCTCCGCTAGAGAATTCACACGCCGCACAGTCTTCCTGGTGGAAGGCCAAGGACGTCGTCAGTTTTAGGGTCAGGCGGGGAGGCCTAAGGAGAGCTGAAACGGGGCAGGCGCTAAGCGGCTCCTTCTGATGCCTGTGGCAGTTTTCATTCCGCATGTCCGGGACTCTGGGGTTCTAGGGACACACCTTCAGGGGACACGGATGCAGAGGGTGGCAGTCGAGAGCATTTCCCCCCCCACACCGCCCCCTGCCACTTCACTCTTGCCAAAGCCCAAGGCTTTGCCCAATCATGGATATTGGAATTGTCCTTAAGATTTCATTTAGAAAAAAAGAGCTGTCTGCAGCTAAAAAGAGAAGTTAGACCACAGATTTAATAGACAAGCAAAGCTAGCGATACCACGAATCCTTAGAGCTCACAACTGCTTCTCATTGATGGCAAACACGATGCAGTTTTGTTCTTGGAGCTGGTTGATTACAGGCAGGAGGGCGTTGTAAAGTTCTCCCGCGCGGCAGACCGCGTGCTCTCGCAATCGCAACCAGGAATGAGGGACCAGAGGTAATGTTTTCACTTTGTAAAATCATGTCTCTGTCATGCTGCCAGCCTTGCTTTTTTTTCTTTTTGTCGAGTAAAATCTCGGAAGTGAACTACATTCGCCTAAGTAAATGATCAGCCTTTATTATGAGAACATTTTAATAAGGGACTCTTGGTACCCTGGTCAGCGTTAATTTGAATTTTGAGAGGCAGTGTGGTCCCGTGGACACGGCCTCTGGAGACAGTCAACCTGGATTAGAATCTCCACCATGAATTAGCTGTGTGGCTTCGGGCAAGCCACTTAACTTCTCTGTGCTTCACTGTACTCTTCCATAACATAGGGTTGCTGTGAAGATGAAGTGAGTTTTTGATATATTTAATCTATCAGAACAGCACCAGACACATTGTGAGTACCACGTAAGTGGTAGCTGTTCCTATTATTATTTGGTTACTTCGTGTTAACTTGGGCAGGAGCTGGGCTGCGATTTATGTTTGCTGTCAGTGCTAAAGGGGCTTTCTGGGATTCGGGAAAGGCCGTTAACCTGCTCTGAAGGAAAGATACCAGCACGAGTCACTGTAAGGTGGGACTATAGGCCATTTGTATTCGGCTCGCCAAGGAAAGACTGAGCCTTAAAAAGCCTCGATGTGCCTTAAATCAAACTGAAGATTGTTTTGCGTTGGGAAGATAATTTTAAGCTCCATTACAAGGTGAGGCTGGGAAAATACCTTTCACGAGATTGATGGGTTTCTAGTCAACAACGGCTCCTCTCCTCTAACTACAGCATTTAGAAGATGAAGTTAGTGACCATCCCAGCCCGTTTCCAGCTTTATTCATAAGCTCCCCTGATTCAGCAGGTGCAGTGAGGCCCGAGTGTCCACTATTAGCCAGCTCCCAGTTGATGTCGATGCAAGGGTCCAGGGACCAGTGTTTATAATCCATGTAATGACTGCAGGACCCAAGACACAGGACTTGACTGACCATGAGGAACAGGCTAATGGTGCGCCCAGAGAAGATGCCAAGGTCCAGCCGTGAGGCTTTTGGCAAATCTTAGTGAACCTTTCTGGGCCTGAGTTGCGCGACATCCATAAACAAGGTGAGGGAATTTTGTGCAAGATGCTAGAAGCTTTTGCAAGTAGCACAGCTGTCCTTTTTTTTTTTAGTTCGAAACATAGATTTGTACCTATTTCCAGGTGCTATGTGTCTCTGCTCTTGGGGTTGGGAAGCCACAGCCAGTTTCTTTTAATTTAAAAAAAATTTTTTTAATGTTTATTCATTTTTTGAGAAACAGAACAGAGCATTAGTAGGGGAGGGGCAGAGAGAGAGGGAGACGGAATCCAAAGCAGGCTCCGGGCTCGAGCTCTGGGCTCGAACTCGCCACAAGATCATGACCTGAGCTGACGTTGGACACTCAAACAACTGAGCCAGCCAGGCGCCCTGGCCACAGCCAGTTTTGAGCCACATTATGCCAGGACATCACGATCTAAAGAAAAGAAGAAAAGATAAAAATGAGATATTTTGAATAGTTTCTGTCCCTTCTGGAAGGTCAAAATCCCATGTTTATTTCATGACCATATGAAATTCTCCAAAGCCCATTCCATCCTTATCGGGATGAGCCATGTTTATTGCCAGTTCTCTCTGGAATATAATTTTTTCCAACAAATGCTTCTACTCGCCTCCTGCTGTCGTAAATTCCATTGTGTCGGAAGCAAGCCTTGAGGAGGCCTCAGCCCCACTGGGGTCAGAAAAAGGCAATCAGGAGCCAGACTGCCTGCGGTCAAGGCCAGCTCCACTACTGCGTAACTTCAGAAAAGTCCCAAGTCCCAACTTGTTTGGCCCAAGTGTTCTCAACTGTAAAATGGGTCGACAGGATTAAATTGGTTAATGTGTGTCAAGAACTAAGAACAATACTGGCGCACTTGGGTGACTCAGTCAGCTAAGCGGCTGACTTCGGCTCAGGTCATGACCTTGCAATCTGTGGAATCGAGCCTCGTGTCAGGCTCAGTGCTGACAGCTCAGAGCCTGAAGCCTGCTTCGGATTCTGTGTCTCCCTCTCTCTCTGACCCTGCCCCGCTACTCTCTGTGTCTCTCTCTCAAAAATAAACAAACATTAAAAAAAAAAAAAGAACTTAGAACAATACCTGGTACAGAATAAGCTCTAGGTGGTTACGGCTCTTTCTTTGCCAAAGCTTTGTACTGTGTTCATGTGGCCTATAGACATACAGAAAGGATCTTCCTTTCTATTTAAACAAATTTTTTTTTTCTTTAATGTTTATTTTAGAGAGAGACAGAACACGAGCAGGAGAGAGGCAGAGACAGAGAGGGAGACATAGAATCAGAAGCAGCTCCAGCCTCTGAGCTGTCAGCACAGAGCCCTATGCTGGACTTGAGCTCATGAACTGCGAGATCATGACCTGAGCCGATGGCGGATGCTTAGCCGACTGAGCCACCCAGGCGCCCTAAGGATCTTCCTTTTGATGGACAGATTGTATATCCATGTGTTGGATGATCAGCAGAATTTTCAAAATTCACTTTCCAAAAAGAGGGGGCCGAGCACGTCCTGTAATTGACTCAGCTCTTACTTACCACTGTGCCCCAGGACCTGACACAGTGCCTGATCCATACGAGACACTAAACATTTTCTAGGAACATAAGCGAAATCATTAGAACATAAATGAATGCTGGAATATGAGAAATGGGTGACGCAGTAAGAAGGTGGAAAATTAGGGGTTAAGAATGATTGCAATAAGCTTAATATGAGTAACTAAAAAGTGGAGACAACAGTAAAATTAGCTAAATTATATTTTTAGACTATTTAAGGGATTAGGAAGTAGGGAAAGAAAAAAATATTTTTTTCATACTAGGCTATTTGGCAAGACCCAAATTGTTCCCTGAAGGTTTCTTAAATTCGAGCAGTGACAACAATGACGAGCAGAGGTATGGAGACTTAGGGGTCCACAGGCACGTGTTGTCTTCTTGCTTTAGGCATCTTTCTTGTGGGGTTCAAGGTGTGGCTCAATCTCTAGTAGGGGGACCTACTTTCCAGCTTTCACTGTGTCCCTGTTGCGATATCTGCCCCACTTCCTGGCTTCGGTTTCGCCCCGGCAGGCATCGGAAGACCCTGTGTCCCTTGGACAAGTCTCTCCACCAAAAAGCAACTTTTTTCCTTTACCAGAGCTAGCAAGAGCTGCCCACCATGTTTTCCAGCTTTGGTTTTCATCTAGGAAACTTTAAGGGCAGAATGTCATTTGAAACACTCCATCACCAGTATACAACTTTGTTAGTATCCCTTCTACCTGAGTTCAAATAAAAGTGGGGGGGGGGGTTTATATGGCTTTCCGGCAAGTACTTTGATAGCAAGTCCAAACAGGCGTGGGTTTTTGGCAATCATAATACTGGATAGTAAACTTAGAACTTTTTTTCATGGTGCCTATTTCTCTATTTCAGGGATAATTTGAACTCTTTGATTGTATCTGGCACATTGTAAATGGATCTTGCTGACTTTACAGTTGACCGCCTTTCCCCCACCCCCCGGTTCTCACCTCTCCCTGCTCCTCTGCCTTTCTGAGTTTGCTTCCATTCACTTTATGATGTGGGGGAGAGCTGGAGGCCTCTCTGTCCTTCCCAAGCACAGAACGGCTTCTCAAGGTAGCATTTAAAAAACTATTAAATCATGGAAACAGGTGGCAAAGGCACACTTTTCTCTCCTTTTTTGCCTTTGAAGTATTCCACCAAGTTCATGGGTGCAGTTGGAAAAAGAATGATGAATATTCTCCCGACGGCAAGGTCATGCGTGGTGAGGTGTGTTTCCTGACAGAGGGAATGTGAGGGAGCAGGCTTGAGCTGCCCCGAGAGTGAGTGCTGGGAAGGACACTTGCCCAGAAAGGAATCGTCCTTCCAAGCCCCTCTCTCTGTTCATTTATTTTATCTATAAATCAGAGCACTCTGTGATAGGCTTGAAAACTGGATATTTAAAAACCCTTCCTTTGGGGATGAGGGTGGGGGACAAGGACGGACCTGACCCTTCTCCATATGTCTTTTTCTTTTCAGTTTTGAATGATGTAAATGTTTACATGTTTAAAATATCCAGTCAAACCAGAAAAGGAAAACAAAACCCAAGTCTTAAAAATCAAACCCAAACAGAAACGAGTGAAGACTTTAAAATTTGTGTAAAGATATCAGCAACGTAACCACATGGAGAAAGCATTTATTTTAAAGGACTTTTAAACATAGGTTGCCGATGGTACATTTTAGTGGGATTTACTTTCTAAAGGCAAAAGGCACAAAGATTTTAAACTTGAGTCCATAGTTTATTGTTAGCATTGGCATTATACCTTAACATTTTCATGTATATGTTTGCACGTACAGGAGGATTAGGAGGAACTTAACTGAGGAACAAGGGGGAGAAGTAGGGGTGAAATGGTGGGGGAGAGGGAGAGAGGCAAACCATGAGAGACTCTTGAATGCTGACAAAAACTGAGGACTGGTGGATGTGGGGGGGAGGAGGGGTGGGCATGGAGGAGGACACTTGTGGGGATGAGCACTGGGTGTTATGTGGAAGCTAATTTGACAATAAACTATTTGTAAAAAATAAATAAAATAAAAATAGAAGACGTGTCTCAAAAAAAAATTTTCATGTATATTGAAACAAAACAAATGAGTTAACTTGATAATAGTTTGAGGAGTCAAGATTCTCACTTAAGAAAAAATAGGTACAGAGATAAAAGAAAGAGCTAAGAAAAATACTTTGATGTTCAATGTTACATTGAACACTAAGTGGACATTTAAAAAAATGGATGGCCATTATCTCTATGAGGCAGTTTCTGGAAACCTAATATGATTTGACCATTGTAGGAATCCGAAGCTTTTTACTCATGGGATTTTATGTTTCTTTCTGATAATGGTCTTTATTTTCCTCTAGTTTTATTTTCCACTGATTTTTTTTCCATTATAGTCCATGTTTAATTAGATGCTATGAGGGATGCTAAATTAAAGTCCCACCTAAGAAAATCATGATCACCCGAATGAATTGTGACTGAATTTCCCTTTTGAGACCTTAACTAATTAATGGGTGGGTATAGGGAGAGGAAAGGAAATACCAGCAGAAGGCAGCCTTCTGGTCTCCCTTTGACACAGCACGAGGGAAACCCCATTTCTGGGGAAAGGACATAGTGAAGTACAGTCCTGTAGAAACGTGAGGATTTCACCACCTCCGCCTCCCTGACGCTGTTCGCGAGGGTCCCGCCTGTGTCCCCTCTCTTCGGTGAAGCCGCCTCAGCTGCCTTAGTTCTGCACAACCATCTGTCTTCAATCCCCGGGGATTTGGAGACTGACAGTCATTTAATCCATGTGTCCCGTTTCTCTTTGAGCTCTGTTCATTCAGTCATTAGGCACCTGCTGTGTGCACGTCGTGCGGTGCCCTGGAGATACAACGTGAGTAAGGAATGACCACTGTTCTTCAATCAGGTCACCGTCTGGCTGGGGAGGGAAGCTGGCACACGTCAGAAGTGTGCTGTGGTACGTGAGACGCGAAACCAGCAGTATGCAGAACTCCGACGGCAGTCGGAGGAGGGACAATCGATTTTGCTTGTGTGCGTAAAGTGAGGGAAAGAAAGAAAAGAGAGCCGGACAGGGGTCTTGTCTTAGAATGGCTGGTAGTAAAGGCACGGATGGTCGGAGCGCACTAACTGTTTGGGCATCGTGACGGCAGGATGCATGGACGACCGGCTCTTGGTGCGGCTGTGACCGGGCAGAAGGAAATGGGCTGGAGGGAAATCCAAGGCCAGGTCTGTCTACTCCTGGATTTTGCCTGTGGCTGACCTCGGCCGGATGTCCGCGTTCTCGTACCCTCTCTCCCAGGGCTGTCAGCAGCACGTTTGGGGATGCGGGAGGGTGGACGCTGTGCGCCGGCCGCTGCCCTCTCGCATTTCACAAGGCAGTTCGTTCTGTGGGAACTGCTGCCCCGCACGGGCCGCGGAGCCCGAGCAGATGATCAGCATCATTCCACAGACAAGAGCAGAACTTGGTTGTGATTCAGCGCTGAGAGTAGGCACGATTAGGTCTGTTGGTCTTGTTTAGTACAGAGGAGGACACCAAAGAAACGCACCCGGCAACTTCAAAGACTTGTCCTATGGGAGGCAGCCAGAGCTGACATTTCATTTGCAGTGAGGAATGTTCACATAAACAGTGGTCAGCGTTTGCTCAAGTCAGCTGTACGAAAGGTTGCTCCTGCCCAGGGCGGTTCACTCACTCCAGAAATACCATTCCCAGTGTGCACAAAGGGTGCCAGATGTTAGGATTCCTTCACCGTGTCCTTGCTGACCTAGGAAGTACAGTCCAGTGGTGGTGACAAGCCCCTTTCGGGCGATAGGTGAAGAACGGATAGGTGCACTTTTAAGCCAGAGGTCGCATCCTGCGCCGTTCACACATTGTTGGCCTTGGGAATCAGGAGTGCAGATTAGCAAGGAAATTTAGAACGAGAGTGTAATGAAAGCCCTAAAAAACTAAGGCGTCGCCTTCAATACAGGTGAGTGGACATTGTACAGCTCATCGTAATCACTTGTTTGACCGTCGAGGCGTGCGCTTTTAGGATATGATAAGTCTTTCCCCGGCGGCACATTACATATGTTTTTCTAGCCAGAGTGGAAACCACAGGACTCCTTCAGAGACCTGCAGAGCCTCTTGGATGTTGCATTGGAAGATAAGCTCTTGTGGATATAAATGAAGTAAATGTCAGTATTTTAAAGACTTGCTATTGGGGGCGCCTGGGTGGCTTAGTCGGTTAAGCGTCTGACTTTCGCTTAGGTGATGATCTCACGGTTCGTGGGTTCCAGCCCCGTGTCGGGCTCTGTGCTGACTGCCGGCTCAGAGCCTGGAGCCCGTTTCAGTCTGTGACTCCCTCTCTCGCTGACCCTCCCCTGCTCACGCTGTCTGTCTCTCTCTCTCTCCTAGAAATAAAAAAAAAAAAAAAGAAGGCAGGCCCCTGAACAGAGTTGAGGAGGCAGGTGGCCATAAAATTATATGAGCCAAGCTGCCACAGAGATTTAAAAAAAAAAAAAACAAAAAAAAAGACTTGCTATTGGTGTCCATAAGGCCATGCTGCTGATAGCTGCAGACACAGCTGTTTATTTTGACCAAAACACAAATGCTTAGGATCACGTAGCTTATAAACAACTCGACCAAACTCAGACAGAAACATGATGCGAAAATGTGGTGTCGGATATAATTCTGATCACATGAAGCTAAGAATTCTCCTGTGGCTAGGTATAAGACCTCGAAGATAGACAAGAATTTTTAAATTTCAACTCACATGGGCTCTAAATCCTTGATGGGGTTTACTGTATTAAAGGAGGGAGCATGTTGTGGTCTTAAACCCACAGGGGATCCTTTTCATCCTCCACTGCATGCCCTTGGGCTGGTATTCCCTTGGCTCAGTAGAATGAGATGAGGAAACTTTTGATCTTGCCTTTCCTGGAAGGACTTCTATACTGACCCTGGCGAATCGTGACCTGAGCTGAAACCAAGAGTTGGATGCTCAACAGACTGAGCCACCGAGGCGCCCCTCAATTTCATTTTCTGTTGTCTTTAGAACGATCTTGAATATGCCAATAATGTTTCACCTGGAGTAACTGCTCTTCTGCCTTCTCTGCCTTTTAGCTTCCGCTGAGTGATCCAAACTGAAATAGAACAAAATTCCACATGTGCCATACTCTCGTAGCATTATCTATGAGAGTCCTCCATGCTGAGAATAGAGCTGTTACGTTTGGAACACAACATGAACTGGTTAAGATCCAGTGTGTCCAGGTTCACTGAAGAATAAAATAATGATAATTTTCCTGTTTCACGAAATCTTAAAGCCTCCTGGTTCTCGCTGCTTCCATAGAGATGGGTCATTTAAAAAAAATTTTTTTTAATGTTTATTATTTTTGAGAGAGACAGAGAGACAGAGAACAGAGAGCAAGCAGGGGAGGGGCAGAGAGAGAGGGAGACACAGAATTGAACACAGGCTCCAGACTCTGAGCTAGGTGCACAGAGTCCGATGTGGGGCTCGAACCCACAGACTGTGAAGTCCTGACCTGAGCTGGAGGCGGCCGCCCGACCGACTGAGCCACCCCGGCATCCCGAGATGGGTCATTTTTAACATTATGCAAGGAAACCACAATGACCAAAATTTTTCTTTCTTGGCCCAACTGTAAATAGCAGTTGCAGAAGTTTAAATGTGTCCTTTTAGGGTGAAATCATTTTGAAGTCCAGACCACAAGACTTTTCTTTCCCACCACCTTCAAGCAACCACCTGTGGTCAGTCGCCCCGTCATCCCTAGTCTCTGAGAACAATGCTGGCTTCCCTTCCCTTCCCCGCCTGCTCTTCCTCTGATGACAAGAACCCACAGGAGAGACGGAGAGAGAGCTAGGCTAGGAGGAAGGTAAAGACCCTGACATCTTTTCTTCTCTATCCTGGTTCCTTTAGCATTGATTTTTGTGCCTTTCCATCGTCTCCACTGGAGTGCTTTCTTATAAACCCACCTGCCTTGTGCCACCCCATCACTGCCACTTATTAAAGGTTCTGTCCGTTGAGTCGTCCCGGACCGATTCTGTTTTCAGTGGTATCCATGCTGGGCTGTGGCAGCTCTGCTCATCAGGAGTCCAAACACACTTAGGTCGTTGTGTGCCCTGAGATTCTTAGTGTCTCTGAGTAACTCTTGAAGCTTGGCTGCTAGATTTTCCCAACATCAGATACGGATTCAAAGCCATCTGTTACTGATCTGTGCAAGTTTCGAGTGCAAGTTCCCGGTGACCATGATGAAACATTGTCGTAGGTTTTACCTGAGAGTCTGTCCACTAGACAGAAGCGGAAGAAGGCTTCGAATTGGGTACAAGTCGAATGTAGGGAGTTGAGGTAGAGGAGAAGACCAAGACATAAGTATCATTCCTTCCCCTCCCATGTTCAGAATGAACTGAGATGTAGACTTTGAGGCGTTAGCCAGATGGGGACCCAAATGATCATCTTACAGTAAAATCTGGATAAGGACGTGTGATTGGTTTCTTGAGACCCTTTCAGCTTTTAATACTTTCCCTACTTCATTAAACATGTCCAGGCAGAGCTTACAGTCATAGGCACCCTTTTCAGAGGCTGGCCTCTTACCTCATGGGAGAGAGGGCGAGGGAACAGCCCAGCCGAGCATGGCAGTTCCTTGAGTTGCCCTCACCAACTGGATCCCATCCTTCCCTCTCCCCTGTACCCCCAGCAGTGAATGAGGAAGGCTGAGAGTAGCTGGCTGTTGCCTTACAGGAACATTAAAAAGGGGTCTGGGGGCTCCCCCAACATTCTCCAGCATTTTGTTTTGTTCATCTATTGGATTGGACACTTAGCCACTTAGCAGTGACTGCCCCCCTCAGCCCCCCACCAGCCTCAGGGAAGGCAAGAACTTGGTCAGTATGGTTCTCCTCCCACCAAAACTCACTTCAACCCCCTGGGATAAATTTTACCCCCAGAAGGTTCTGCGATGAATATAGAATTTATTTTCATTAAATTAATACCAAAACACATCATATTCTAAGCTGAACATTTACTCCCTATCCTGGTTCCCTGTTTAATTATTCCCGGTCATGTTGTTAGGTGTGTGAGAAGCCCAAGTAGCAGCATAAAAATTACCCAAATATTTTTTTTTTTAATATTTTTATTTATTTCTAGGAGAGAGAGACAGCGTGAGCAGGGGAGGGGTCAGAGAGAGGGAGTCACAGACTGAAACAGGCTCCAGGCTCCGAGCTGGCAGTCAGCACAGAGCCCGGCGGGGGCTCGAACCCACGAACCGCGAGATCATGACCTGAGCGAAAGTCGGACGCTCAACCGACTAAGCCACCTAGGCGCCCCAAAAATTACCCAAATATTAAAATGTCCTAGTCTTGAACACACATCTCTCCTATCATCAAATTTCTAAGAAGAAATCTGAGCTCCTGATCTAAAACCCCTTGCTTTTATAAACCAAGACAACAGAAATTATAATTTCTGATTACATTCTAAATGAAGTCCCAAAGCATCCTTACCCAACTTTCATTCTGTTTTGCTTGGGTGAAGTACAGATTTTCTTGTCCTTCATAGGAACTGAAGCCTGGATGTGACTCCATCAAGGACTTCCAAATTTGAATTCATTCTACGCCAGTTCCCTTCCATCTCACTTTAAAAGTAGACCCAGAAGGTAGTAAGAGACACCTTTATTGCAATACCATGAGATTTCATTGCACAACCGAATTTCCAAGCCCTAGAGCAGTTATAGCTGCAGAAAATTGGTAGATGTGGTCAGTCCAGAGCATCAACATAGCTGGGAGAACAAAGCCATGTATCTATAGTGCCTCTCCACTCTGGGGTTCTGAAACATTCCTGCCTTCTTGAAAAGATGCTATTGGGTGTCAATGGCAACTCCAGGTCTTAAGAAAATCCTCCTCCACCCAACTATTGAAGGCCGATAAGAATATGAAGAGATGTTCTTCTAGCCAATATGCAGAGAATGGAAATTCAAATAATATGCTCCCACTGGACACCCTTCAGGTTGGCCAAAGTTAGAAAGTTGGGTATTGACACTTGTTGGGATGAGCACTGGGTGTTATGTGGAATCCAACTTGGCAATAAACTATGAAAGAAAAAAGAAGAAAGTTGGGTATTGGCAAGTGCTGGCAAAGATGGAAAGAAATAGAGGCTTCACACGTGGCAGGCGCGTATAACTCTTCATTGTGGAGAGTGAGCCGGCATTGCTTAGTGAAGTTAGTCCTGACTATAGAGTATGGCCCAGTAATCCCGCCTCTGGATATTTACTTCAGCCAGACTTCACCAAGTAGACGTATGACAATGATCACCTCAGCATCACGGGTGGTGGAAGTGAGTCAGAGATCACATAGGCGTTCTCCACTTAGGGAATGGATCAGTCAAATATGGTGGTTATGTATGATGGAATATGAAGTAGCTCCCAGAAGCAATAGACTGTATTTACTTTTATCTACACTACTTGATTTTAGGAAATAACATGGCATAAGTCAGAACCATAAAGCAGTTTGGCCACAATACCACTTATTTTTCAAGGACACCTGTATATCTAAATAAACATAGGCAGGGCATATTGAAGGGAATTTCATTATGTACGCCCAGCTGAACCAGTGGGAGAATAGGATTGAAATTAGGGATAATGGGGAAAAATGCAAAACAAGGTGGGGGCTCTCATGGACATATGATGACCATATGCCGTGGACCGTGAGGTACGATCAATTGAATTCCATTCCATGCACCCAAGGCAAGAGAGAGGGGGTTGGGTGGATACTGATTGATTGATTGGTGTTCAGCAGTAGCTTTTGGTTAGTGTAGTTGACCTCCTGTGTACGTGATTTAAGGGAATTCTGCGAAGCCCTAACATATGTCAAAAAACCGTCATTATCAAAACCATACTGGACCATTGTAGCCAATCTTTTGACAGTATGATAGATCAAAAAAAGCATGAACTCTGGAGTTTTAAACAGATCTGGGTCCAATTTTCAGCTATGTTGTTTCATACCTCTGTAATCTTAGGACAATTATTTTTAAGCCCTTATTTCCTTATCTGCCAAATGGGGATAATAATAGTTTTCGAGTTATTTGTATGATATATAATGTGCCTAGTGACATTAAGGGCACTGAATAAATATTGGTTCCTTTCGCCCTGTCTGTCTCCCTTTCTATTCCCATGTTCCTTTTTATCATCAGGCTTTATTGACAGCAAAATCTCTAGAACTTCTTGGGAATGGGAATGGAAATGGCTAACCTCGTTCATGGACTTATGAGGTACTAAATTCCAAGAGCTGTCCAATAAAAACATATTGGAAGCAACATCTAACTTAGAATATTCAGTAGTCACATTTTTTTAAAAAGTGAAAAGAAACAGGTGAAACTAATTTTAATTCTGTATTTGAGCCCAATTATCCCAAATACTGGCATTTCAACCTATAATCAGTGTAAGTTTATAATGAGCTAGTTTACATCTTTTGTATGAAGCCTTTGAAATCTAGTGTGTATCTTACACTTACAGCACGTCTCCGTTCACACTGAGCACCTGAAATGTGCCTCATATGGCTAGTGGTAACTGTGCTGGGCAGTGAAGTTCTGAGCGCTTTACATGTAACCGTTTTCTTCCTCCCAATTTAACTTGCGTTCTCTAGAAGACAGAGCCTAAGGCAGGACTTCTCTACAGTCCCAGGGCAGCGAGGGTGACAGAGAAGGGAAATGAGGCAGAAACGTGGAGGTACAGGGTGCCTGATGGAAAGCTGCACCTCGGGACCTTGTGACAGAGAAAGAGAGAAGGCTTGTTCTGCCATTGCACATCGCCTTCCTCTTCAGCCACAGTTGGCCCCCTGGGGCTCATGCCCGTCCTTTCTGGATTGTGTCACCCAGCCGCTTCAGGCAGCCTCTCTGAGGAGGGCACCTTCCGCGTCCAGTGGCCGGGATCCTCATTCCGGTCTGCGCATGGATCCAGAGCATCAGTGGGTCTGTCAGGTCAAGTCCAGTGACTCTGGAGCCGCCCTAGCTCCCGCCATTCAGAACCTAGCAGTCGCTGAGGAGGGGGCCTAGGGCTCGGGAGCTCTGAGGAGGCACATATGGGATTTAACGTGGGCTCTCACAAATGCTTACAACAACATAATGAGAGAAGGAACTGAGGCATAGCGAGATTAGCTGTGCATCTAGTGAGTGACAGAGCTGACATTCCCTGGGTAGATGTCGGGCTCCAGTTTGGGCTCCGAAGCACACGCTCCTAGGTCCTTACCAGTGTGGCATAAGCCAACGTAAATCAGACTTTCTGCCAAGAGCAGGTTTTTATCTGTGGAAACTTTTTTTCTTTTTTTTAAAATTTACCTATTTTGAGAGAGAAAAGAGAGCACAAGAGGGGAGGGGTAAGAAAGAGGAGGAGGGGCGCCTGGGTGGCTCAGCCGGTTAAGTGTCCGACTTCGGCTCAGGTCATGATCTCACGGTTCGTGGGTTCAAGCCCCGCGTCGGGCTCTGTGCTGACTGCCAGCTCAGAGCCTGGAGCGTGCTTCAGATTCTGTATCTCCCTCTCTCTCTGACCCTGCCCTGCTCACGCTGTCTCTCTCTCTGTCTCTCAAAAATAAATAAAACATTTAAAAAAAAAAAAGAGGAGAGAGAATCACAAGCAGGCTATGCACCAACAGCCGGGCTCGAACTCACAAACCGTGAGATCATGACCTGTGCCGAAATCAAGAGTCAGACGCTTAACTGACTGAACCACCCAGGTGCCCCTATCTGTGGACACTTTAAAGACAGGGAGGTCTAAGAGGAGAGAAGGATTATTGAAGCGTTCAGAGCAAATTCTTGACCCATCAGTAATTTTGCTAAGGAGCCAACCACTTCTTACTTGTCCAGATGGGAGGTAAGTACTGACCCATCCCATAGGACTCCAGCCCTTTAGTTGATTTGGTCAACTCTTCAATTTCTCAGAGCTCCTTTCAGTAGGGAACTTCCTTTTTTGTTTGTGGACAAAGGGGAGGCCATATTTAATACTTTGGGAGCCTGCTTGTATACTTACTTCATTTAGATGAGTTGATGTAGTGAGTTTGGAAATTTGAAAGTTGATCAAGGAAGAGACAGGTTTGAGAGAGGCCGTACCACACAAGCTTTATTTGGGTGGTGCACAGACAAGGTTGCACGAGAAAGGAAGTCCCTCACGGTTGGAGACCTTCCGGAGACAGTGACACAATGAGGGGAATAAGGCAGGGGACCTCCCAGAGCAGTAGGGGAAATGGGAGAGGGGGCTGACCTGTCTGTGTGATGTCACTTGGCAACAAGGTACAGGGTCCCTGGGTCAGGGAGCTCCCAAGGCTAGCAGCAGTTTGAGGACTTTTCTAGCTGCGGGGTGTCGCTTACTGCTAGCAGACAGTGGGTGCAGTTTTGCAGAGCATGCGTTGGAGGCAGGCTCTAAGTGGCTAAAAATATGTTTACTTGGAATATATGTAAAGCAATCGGATGTATGAGAATTCGAGTTGGCTTCAGTAGGCTTTGGGCTAAGCAACATAAGGTCCGTCTGCAGCCTATTTATGTAATAGATGGGCAGGAAACTTTCCGTTCATTTACCTCTTCCGTTGCTGTAATGGGGTATTAGGCTATGAATGAAGTTCTTAGGGCAGCAAGAATTTAGAGTTCCTGATATGACGAGAAGCTTTTCAGAGCCAACTAGGGCCTACTCTTCCTTTTTCTTCTGTTGGGATCCGAATGTCAGGCAGCAGCAGACGTGAGAGATCAGCTCTCCAACTCTCTCACTGCTTTGTAGATGAGAACGCCACAGCCCACCTAGATGAAAGTCTTCTCCAAGGTCACACGGCCCATTGTGGAAGGAAACTAGCCCAGACTCTGGTTTCCTGAATTTTGCCTCGTTTTATTTGCACAGTACCTCCGCCGTATCGTACCATTCAGCTCTCGTGCATAAACTTACTGAGTGTGTCTCTTTCCAGTTTGGGCATGCCTTGTTTCTTTTTCATGGAAGGAAGTTTCTGAATGAACCTGTCTCTCTTTCAACACCAGAAAGGTACTCTCAGGCATGTGTCTATACAAGCAGATACCCCTGACTGTATCAGAATGTCCTTCAAATGGTCACGTAGGAGAAGCCCTATGCCATAATAAATTCTCCCTTTATCATATCTGCACAGAGGTATCAGTCCCAGAGCTCTGTGAAATCTTATCTTTGCCAGATAGCTTCCCATCTTGATGCACTTTCTTTTCTTTTTAAATTATTTTATGTTTATCTTTGACAGAGAGAGAGAGAGAGAGAGAGAGAGAACATGAGCAGGGGAGGATCAGAGAGAGAAGGAAACACAGAATCCGAAGCAGCCTCCAGGCCCTGAGCTGTCAGCACAGAGCCCAACGTGGCACTCCAACTCATGTGCTGAGCCATGAGATCATGATGTGAGCCAAAGTCGGATGCTTAACTGACTGAGCCACCCAAGCACCCTATTGATGCACTTTCTTGCAAGAACAAGAAAACATCTTAGAAACACCAAATATAACTAATAGCGATTAGAAAATATTAAAAGGCTCTCCTGGAGGAGAGCACTTGTGGGGATGAGCACTAGGTGTTATATGGAAACCAACTTGACAGTAAAAAAAAAAAGAAAATATTGAAAAACTCCATGAGGAATATTCTAGCATCTGTTAATACATTTGCTGACTCAACCTTGGAACACGTTACCCATGGATAGGAGACAAGGGATAGGAAGGCCTCCTGTTGGCATATTTGGAGGTCATTGTGGTTTTATTGTACTGTTCAGCCTTTGTAAAATTATGGATGGGTTATTCATATAAGGGATGGGTATTTGTTCTTCCTCTGGTTTTAATTTTCGAAAAACTTAAAACATCTGTAACCCAACTTCAGGCAAGAATGCTGACTCAAAGAGTGAAGGAGTCCAAGACCAGTTTTGCAGTCAACATGCCTCTGGTCACATGTCAGGACTGCGAGTCCCGTCAGCAACTTTATTCCCTTCCTCATTAGCTCTTCCCACCTCACGACCCCTCTGCTGAGTAGAAGGTGAGGAGAGGGCTGAGCGTGTGACTATGGCCAACAGCGCTGCTCAAGGAAAGACACTAGAGACCCTGGACTGGAGGATAATTTGACTCTGTCCGGAATTCTTGGTCAGCTGGACAGCTTGATGCTCGAGATTTCCCACAATCCTTTGTGGTCGATAGAAGTTAAAAATGTTGTCTGGCCCTCTCTCTCAGCCCATACAGAGTTGTTGGCGGTTTGCCTAAGTGCGCCTTGTCGTTTCTTTGTGTCGCACTTCATGTATATGTCAAAATACGATTATAAGATTTTAATCCCCCCACGATACCTTTGGCACTGAGGACGGAAACTCATCTTTCCCACCCCTTATCAGAGTATTTTAAAATAATCAAGAACTCAGAAATCCGAGTGCTTTGGATTGGAGACAGAAGCCTTACCATTTCACTGAAGAACACCAGCCCATTCTGAGCAATGAGAGTTGGAAGTTTGCTTTAAATACTGTGGCAGAGGTACTTTTTACTTCCTCAAAGCCTTAGGGTCTCTAGGGGACAGAGGAAGGTATGACTCTCCACACAGGGGCTAAGGGATCTGACAGTGAATTTCTTGAGTGTGCACGTGAAGGTGTCAGTGGTAGAGAAAAGGGGGTCTGTGCAAAAAAGATACAGAGGTAACTCAGCATGGGACAATTGATTCATCATTCATACAAAGACACAAGTTTGGCTCATGATCTCATACCTCATAGCAAAATAAATTCAACATAGATCAAAGAACTAAATGTTAAAAATGTAGATATAGAAAAATGTAGGAAGACACTTATGTGATCTTTGGATGGGGAAAGACTTTCTAAGTTTGAAAGCATCGGAAGGAAAAAGACTGATAGAACTGACCCATGTTAGAATTGCCGTAAATGATATTAAAGCCAAAAACAAACTGGGAGATTTTTACAGCAACTATTAAGACTACCAGCCTTAGGGGCACCTGGGTGGCTCAGTCAGTTAAGCGTCTGACTTAGGCTCAGGTCATGATCTCGCAGTCTGTGGGTTTGAGCCCTGCATCAGGCTCTGTGCTGACAGCTGGGAGCCGGAGCCTGCTTCAGATCCTGTGTCTCCCTCTCTCTCTGCTCCTCCCCTGGTCATGCTCTGTCTCTCTCTGTCTCTCAAAACAAAACAAAACAAAAAACTAGCAGCCTTAATTTATATTAAAAAAAAAGAAAAACACCTTTCAGTGACACCTGGGTGACTCAGTCAGTTAAACGTCCGACTCTTGATTTCAGTTCAGGTCATGATCTCATGGTTGGTGGGATGGAGCCCTGAGTTGGGCTCTGTCCTGACAGCACAGAGCCTGCTTGGTATTCTCTGTCCTTCTCTCTGCCCCTCCTCCACTTGTGCACACTTTTTGTCTTTCTCAAAATAAATAAACATTTAAAAACAAACCCACCTTTTGGGATGCCTGGGTGGCTCAGTCAGTCAAGCATCCGACTTCGGCTCAGGTCATGATCTCATGGCTTGTGAGTTCGAGCCCTGCATTGGGCTGTGTGCTGACAGCTCAGAGCCTGGAGCCTGCTTCGGAGTCTGTGTCTCCCTCTATCTCTCTCTACCCCTCCCCCACTCGTACTGTCTCTCTTTCTCTCTCTCAAAAATGAATAAACGTTAAAAATTAAAAAAAATAAAACATTTCATTTAAATGAATAAGAGAAGCACCAAACTCCCTTGACACCCACCCCCATTCTCGGCTCCCTCTTTGTAGTCACAGATTTGTCTGCACATGTTGTATCCACTCCCCACCTTCTCGATGCTCTCAGCCTGGCATCCACCCCTATCAGTGCCTAGAGTCACCACTGGCTTCCATGTGGCCAAACCCAGAGGTCATTTTTTCTTTTCACGTTAACTCTTCCCTTACGTGGTTCAACTACTTCCTCCTTTTCATCACCCTCTCTCTTTTCTTTGGTCTCCAAGATGATGGGTTCTTGCATCTCTGGGTGTTCCTTGCTCCTTCAGATTCCTTTCTCACACAAGTCCCTTTTTCTCTACTAGACCCCTACATGCACGAGTTCCCTGGATCTCAGTCCTGAGTCCTCTCTCATTGAATATCATCTCCCTGGGCGATCTTGTCCATCGATGGACATAGAGGCCGTTTATGGTCGTACAACTCCCACACTGCCATTCACAGCACACGCCTCACCGCTGAGCTCTGTGGACTTATTTATTCAGCCACCTCCTTGACATCTCCTTTCTCATATTCCTAGGCCTGTCGCATTTAAAACAGCAGAAGTTGAAGTCTTGTTCCCCCTATTCCCACGTGTCTTGACAACAAACAGATGAAAATTCATTTCTCTTCCAGTCTTTTCCATCTTGAGGAATGAATGGCACACACTGCTCAAAGAAGAAACATGGTGGTCATCCTTATTCCTTCTCCTCCCCCACCCACATCCGGCCCCTTAGCAAAACCTTTCTACTTCTGAAATATATCTGAAATGTATCTGCCTCACTCCTGTCCTCTGCCCAGTTCCAGTGTGTTCCTGGTGTACTTCTTTATAATTTTTTATTTTATTTTTTAATACTTATTCATTTATGAGAGAGAGAGACAACATGAGTAGGGGAGGGGCAGAGAGAGAGAGAGAGAGAGAGAGACAGAATCTGAAGCAGGCTCCAGGCTCTGAGCTGGCAGCACAGAGCCCAATGCGAGGCTCAAACCCATGAACCTCAAGATCGTGACCTGAGCTGAAGTCAGATGCTTGCTTAACCAACTGAGCCACCCAGGCGCCCCCATCCCTGTTGTACTTTTAAAGAAATCCCAGATACTTTACAGTGGCCTGCACTTGACCAGGTCTTTTTGGACTCTCTGGAGTCATCCTGCGCCACAGCCACCTCCATGTCTGCGTGTCGCTTTCCTCTTACCGCCTTAAGGCCTTTGCACACGCTGTACTCCTGTCTCTGCCCGGAAACCCCTTAGCCCCAGCTCTTTCGTTTGGGGCCATCCATTACTCCTCTCGTTTTTTCTCTCTGTCCCCTATTTATTTCGTTTCTAGCATGTGTAATTTTATATTTGTTACATTGTCTTCCTCACTAGAAAGTACAGGCCACAAGGCCTTCACAGATCTGTTTTTCAGCAATGTGCATATCAAATGACTAGCACACTACATGCCCTCAATCAGTACATCTTGAATGAGGGAACTAAGTAATGAGTGAAAACTTACATGGGTAGTGAGCGGTATTTCATAAAAAGGAATATGGAAGTGGCCTAATTAATACATAAGCACCTAGAATAGTGCCTAGTACATATGAAGCCCTTACATACTTAGCTATTATTATTCTGATATTAATAATCCTTAATAGTATTTGTTAATAGTAATGTCACCCAAACTAATAGCAAAATTAAAAGAACAAGGAGATAACAATTTCTGCTTCTTAAATTAGCTAAGATTAAAAAAATATGTGATGGGTGCCTGAGTGGTTCAGTTGGTTAAGCATCTGACTTAATTTCAGCTCAGGTCATAATCTCAGAGCTTGTAGGTCCAAGCCCCATGTCGGGCTCTATACTGACAGTACAGACCCTGCTTGGGATTCTCTCTCTCTCTCTCTCTCTCTGCCCTCCCCAAATTAAATAAATAAACTTAAAAAATATATAGGATGGTCAGCATTTTTTTTAATATTTTTATTTATTTCTAGGAGAGAGAGAGACAGCGTGAGCAGGGAGGGTCAGAGAGAGAGGGAGTCACAGACTGAAACAGGCTCCAGGCTCTGAGCGGCAGTCAGCACAGAGCCCGATGCGGGGCTTGAACCCACGAACCGCGAGATCATGACCTAAGCGAAAGTCGGACGCTTAACCGACTAAGCCACCCAGGCGCCCCTAGGATGGTCAGCATTTTGATGAAATGAGCACTTTTTACAGGTAGTTACCAAGTGATTTGACCAAGAAAACCCCCACCCAATTTGGATAAAAGCAATTCAGTTAGTATAAGAATTTGTCAAAATGATTTTTTTGTTCAAAAACAAATCGTGCTAGACCCTGGTTGTCCAGATGTCGGCATTTGTACTATGGGGGTAGTGCCTTTAAATTTTTTTGTAGGTTAAGCTTTTTTCCTCACTTTGTATTTTTGTCTGTTTTTCCCCAGTATTTCAGATTTTTTTTTCTTTTCCTTTCCTTTTTTCCCCCCAGAAATTAATCCTTCCCTTCTGTGTTTGTGACAGGGACGCATTGGGGGAAAAGTCTAAATGTGCAACAATAGGTGATTGGTTGGAATGAGTTAACTTTCTAACAATAGGAGGTTAAATGGGAGAAAAAGATCAATATTCAGAGCAAGTAATGAGTTGAAAAACTGCTCTGTGGTCAAGCAAAATTACTGAGACTAGAAAAACCAGTGACTAACAGTGGGCATGCTCAGAAAAATTGCTGTTTAATCATTGATTGTCTTGCCCAGTTTGCTTTTGGCCACGTCACATTTAGCCGTAAACCTACAGCTAGACCAGGAGCCCTTAACGTGTGTAGACCTCTGGGCCTCACATTTCACCTTGAAGGGAAAATAAAAGAAATGGGGTCAAAGACTTCATGTGCAGAAATATTTATCAAAAGTTAGCAATGGTGCAGAAAAGAAGGCCCAAACCAACGATACAACATGATTTCCAACGGTAGAGAGATGATCAGCATGTGGGTGAGGACCCAGGAATGGGTAGAAATCCTCTTCTCAGATATTGAGGATTTGCACTCGTTAGTACAATTACTTAGAGGAAGTTGCTTACCTAATGTATAGGAAGACTGAGAATTTGAGTGCGTTTCCTGAAAAATCACCAAATCCTGAAAGGATTTTGAAATCATGCCCGAAAAGTAATGGGCATTCATTTATTACAGCTCTGACATGTGACAAATTGCTGCCACTTGCTTTTAGGGAAGGCCAGCGCTGTGGCAAGATGAGCACCATTCAGGGAGAAATGGATGGCGGTTATCTGTGAAAGGAGCAGAGGCAAAATGAGAGGGCCGCCCCTTGCCGTGCTCACACGGCGCAGCTATACTGTGCTCTTTTCTCTGTCTTGGGAAGGCTTTTTGGGCCACATGGCTTGCATGTGGAAGTGATTTCATCTCCTTAATTAAGATCACATTTACCAATAAACGCAGAGGCAGGAAGCCAGCTTGACAAGGGTATCATGCTAAAAGCCAGGGCAAGCAGGAAGTCTTTGAAGGATAGAAGATGAAGGTCGCTGGGGTTCGGAAGGAAGTGATTTCGGAGACCTTGTTTGGTCTTGGGTGTTTTGTGGTCATTATTGGAGTGGTATGTTAGGTTCATTAAAGGTTTGACTCTGACATATTTCTAGAGAAAGAGAGACCAGGCTTGTCTGGTTGGGTAGCACCCCTGTTAGAGTAGATTAGCCAGAATTTACCCTTAACCTCTTCTGAAGAGTTTTATGTTCCCTTCCCTGCATATTGGAACTCTTAAGATTTTTTAAGACATTCGATTTTTCAAATGCAGACTAAAACCTTTAAAGATAAGTTTCCTAAATACTTTTAACAGGTCTATGAAATGAGAAGAAAGACCAAAGAGGAATAGCCTTGGCTTTTAGTCTCTGTACAGGCACAATTGATCAGGACCAAAACAGAGAGAAGGAAAAAGAAAACAATTTCACTAATGGACTTGAAGTGAATTAGTTCTGTTCATGTTGAAACAGATTTGTGGAATAATGTTTCACTTTAGGTTGTCATGGACCGATTTATTTTAATAGATATACATTGATAGCTAAGTTTTAACTGGAGAAGAATGATTTGTTTAATTAAATTCTCATTCTGTTTTAAGGACCATATTAATAGTTTAATACCATACATAAAAATAAACAGAACACAGTAAAGCATGTCTTAATGGTGACATTTCTTTATGGTTGCAGATCAGCGGTGTGTGTAATAGAAAAATGAAATCTAGATTTACTCTAAATGAATTCGAGGCAAGCATTATTCTTGTGTTAAATGAACATAATTTACATTTGCTGTTTCAAGAGAGTTACCACGGAAGATCAAAATTAAAAACCTATCTGCTTTTAAAAAATGATGCGTATATATAACACATGTATATGTGTGTGTGTATATATATATGTACATATGTATATATACATGTATATACCTATATACACTCATGAGAATAGCTTCCAAATTGATTTTATCTCATTATGGATTAATTGAAATAAAACAATATACATTTAGGTTTGGGGTATTGATTATTCCAAATTGATTTTATCTCATTATGGATTAATTGAAATAAAACAATATACATTTAGGTTTGGGGTATTGATTATTCCAAATTGATTTTATCTCATTATGGATTAATTGAAATAAAACAATATACATTTAGGTTTGGGGTATTGATTATTCAAGACATGTTACATTCCTGTTTTCAGTACAGAAAAGGATAATAGAATTGGGATTCTGTTTTAGGCTATAGATGTGAAAAACACTTTCAAAATGAATTAAAAAATTCCCTTTAGTTGCACCTGGGTGGCTCACTTGGTTGGGTGGCTGACTTCGGCTCAGGTCATGAACTCATGCCTTGAAGGCTTGTGAGTTCGAGCCCCACATCGGGCTCTGTGCTGACAGCCCGCTTCTGATGCTGTGTCTCCCTTTCTCTCTCTACCCTTCCCTTGCTCGCTCCTGCATTCTCTCTCTCAATAATAAACATTTAAAAAAAGGGTTTTTTAAAAAATTTCCTTTAGCCTTTTTCACACTGTAAGATGATAGGACATATCTGTGGCTTTATAACGTCTCTCACTGGTTTCTGTTTGAATTTTTGTAAATGAGTACATAAATACAGAATTCTGTGTGTGTTTGTGTGCACTCGCACGCGCACGCGCGTGTGTGTGTGTGTGTGTGTGTTGTTGCAGTCTTAGAGAGGTGACTGTTTTTTGGACAGTATGGGTCAGGTTGAGAAGCTAGAGGCAGGAAGAAAGGAAGAAGAGCCAGCCAGGAGGGCAAGACTGATGACTGAGTTTGAGGGCAAGAGTAGAGCCAGTTAACCAGTGGCCCCCTTCTTCCTTCCCACAGTTCTAGTCGTCTTCCCTTGCCCCCAGCCTCAGTCTCCCTTCTTGACAGCTCTCATCTGAGAAGTCAGAAGGGAACTTTCAAAATTAAAATGTGGAGGAAAACGTTAATTTTCCGACTCAGAATTTTAGAACCAGCCATGGATTTAAATGTCAGTGAGCCCTATCATGAGATTTTCAGATGAGTGAACTAAGCCCAGAAGAAGATAAGTGCTTTGCTAGTTAGCGGGAAAAGCCATGCTGGCACCAAAGCCTTCCAGCTCAAGAGTATTATTATGACTACGTTCTGGGAGAATTCGAGTGCAAATGAAACCAAGAGACTCTCTGTGATAATCTCTTTGCTGGAGGCAGGGATACTGCATCGGCTACTGAGGCAGAAGTTCGGAAAGATACCTAAACCAAACAGGGATTCTTTTTCTAGAAGGGAGCCAAATATTGCCCAGGTAGGGGAGTCATCGATAATAGATGAAGTTTACCCTTGATCTTTTTCTTAAAATTTTTTTTCTTTTTTTTTTTTTTCTTTTATTTATTTCTAGGAGAGAGAGAGAGACAGCGTGAGCAGGGAGGGTCAGAGAGAGAGGAGTCACAGACTGAAACAGGCTCCAGGCTCTGAGCTGTCAGTCAGCACAGAGCCCGACGCAGGGCCCGAACCCACGAACCGTGAGATCATGACCTAAGCGAAAGTCGGAGGCTCAACCGACTAAGCCACTCAGGCGCCCCTTAAAATTTTTTTTTCAAAGTAATCTCTACCCTTAACGTGGGGCTCAAACTCAACAGCCCCGAGATCAAGATTCACACGCTCCGCTGATTGACCCAGCCAGGCGCCTCTCTGCTTGATCCTTTTAGAGGTAATTTTAGAAGTCTTCATCAGACAAAACCAGATCCTTGCCAGATGGTGCCCTTGTTTTATGTGCTTCAAGGTCTTCAGATTGATTGTGAATCTTTGGCCTGAGGTTGCACTTGATGCCATAGGTCTTTCTGGTTTCATTTATGTATGCACAGGGGAATTTGCTTTTGTAGTCTTTGAAGCTGAATTGATGTAGCTTGGCCTTCTAAGCCACATAAAACCACCTCCCAGGACTCTTTTTTTTTTTAATGTTTTATTTATTTCTAGGAGAGAGAGAGAGAGACAGTGTGAGCAGGGGAGGGTCAGAGAGAGAGGGAGTCACAGACTGAAACGGGCTCCAGGCTCTGAACTGGCAGTCAGCACAGAGCCCAACGCGGGGCTCAAACCCACGAACCGCGAGATCATGACCTAAGCGAAAGTCGGACGCTCAGCCGACTAAGCCACCCAGGCGCCCCCTCCCAGGACTCTTAAAGCCCAAAGCTTCAGTACATGAGACAGTCATAGGAAAGCAAACAGTCTTTTGGTAGCATTATTTACGATTCTCTATCCAAAATTTAATGTACAGACATAACACTTTAACCACACCAAATCAGCTGTTCTGAAGAGAGGCATTTTGCTACAGGTAGGTAAAGATACTGATGAATACCTCATGTATACTGTAAATACATTTATTATTCATGGAATGCTCCATTATGAAAATCAGCCAGTAACTATTTACTGAACACCTATGTGATAGGCAGCGTGGGCTGGCCCTGGGTGAAAAAGGCAGCAATGTTCATGTGCTCCAGCATTTACATAATTATTCTCTGCCAAATGATGCATTTATCAAGGATAGTGAATAATTGTGAGCTCTGGATTCCCTCTTTTGGCCTATTTACATGGTCTGTTTATAGCTCTTTATTAAAATCTAGGGGCGCCTGGGTGGCTCAGTCGTTTAAGCATCCAACTTTGGCTTAGGTCATGGTCTCACAGTTCGTGGGTTTGAGCCCCGCATCGGGCTATGTGCTGACTGCCAGCTCAGAACCTGGAGCCTGTTTCAGATTCTGTGTCTCCCTCCCTCTCTGGCCCTCCCCTGCTCACGTTGTCTCTCTCTCTCTGTCTCTCAGAAATAAATAAAACATTTAAAAAATATAATATAGACACAGAAAAATATACAAATCAAGTGTATAGCTCGGAGAATTTTCACTGAGTGAACACACCCATGAAAGCAGAAGCCAGGTCAAGAGGCAGAAATTGTCTGTCCCCAGGAGTCTGCTTTTTAACACCTTCCAGTTACTAAGCTTCCCAAGGTAGCCACTTTTCCGACTTCTGACATCATAGATTAGTTTTGCCTTGTTTGTAACTTTATAGAAATGGAATCATACGGTATTTGATCTCCTGTGTCTGCCTTCATTTATCAGAGTCGTTGCGTATAGTTGGATTCATTCATTCCTCTTGTGGTCTAGTATTTCACTGTGTAAGTAGATTACAACCCATTTATCCCTTCTATCGTTAAAGACATCTGGAATATTTCCAGGTTTGGGCTGTTACTGACAGTATCGCTATCAAGATTCATGTACTTCTCTTTAGGTGAACATTTCTGTTGAGGGTCCACGTGTGAATGGAATGCTGAGTCATAGATCACGCACACACTCACGTGCACTGCCAGGCAGCCTTCTGTGGTGTGTATCCAAAGTTCCAGTCCCACCAGGAGCATAAGAAAGCTGCAGTTACTCCACATCCTTGCCACATTTGGGGTTGCGTGCTTTTTCATTTTTGTGTGTATTTCGGTTTTAAAAAAGTCAAGCAGAACCACTGTGGCTTTGCGATAAACAGTGAGACACATCGCAAAGTTCATAGCAACAGCGATAATCCCTTGGATGTTGGTCTGTGCCAATGATTCAAAGAATGATATCCTATTGGATCACGAACTCTGCGTAACTGTGGATGGAATTGAAGCCACATTTTACGGTGGAAAGTCTTGCAGAAGTTTGCCTTTCTTGCATTTGAAGTCGTGGCTTTTTCAAGCCAGTGGTGGTAGATGACCTTTTTTCACCCGAGGGCCGAGTTAGAACAAATACAAATATTTATTGGCCACTTAAGAATATTTTTTTTAAATGGACATGGCTTTATTGAGACCTGGGAAGAAGCACACATTGGGACATGAGTTACCCTGCTGTTATCAAGTAGAGGACTGGAGGCAGGTCTTGGCCAATAAACTCTTAACCTGGGACCATATCTGAGAAACAGCTGTCATCCTGAAATTAGTTTGTCAACCATATTGTAAAGCTAAGAGGGCTAACTTTTAGATGAAGACCCTTAAGAGAGGGCTGTATGGTGGCCCATGCCCTTGCTTTAACAACGCTTGCCAAGGAGGAACTGTTAATATAATCATCCAGGCCCCAGACCCATCAGAGAAGGGCCCAGCTGAACTGAAGAACTGTATTTTTGGAAAGATCCTGATGGTTTCCTTTTCCTTTTCAGTCTAAGATTTACACTCGCACACCGACCTTATATTTGGACTTCAAACTGGACCACGGAGCCAAGCATTCCCAGCCTATTCCTAAAGGTATGGCGGCTTCTGGGCTTTAGTGATCAGAAAAGACGGGACCGCTTTCTCTGAAATGGGCTCATTTTTGAATCTCTGATTACATTTAAATTAGCAACGATTCCTGGGGCTTTTCAAGCAAAGAAGAATCAGGAAGAGTTCATAGAGTGTTAAGGCCACACTGTGTGGGCCGTCACCCCCTCCATTTTACGGGTGGAAACAACAAGACCCAACAGATGGGTTACTTGCTCACATCCTTGAAAAGACCTTCCTGGACAAGCCAGGACTTGTACCCGCGTCCTCTGGTTTCCCAGCCACCGGGAACTCATTCCAACCTTGTTACTTATGAACAGGGGTATCCCTGAATGGGATACTGGTCTGTCTTGATAAAAGTATTGTTATGGAGGGCTTAACCCTTAAGTGGACTTTTAAATTCAAAGGCATACTTAGAAGACTCCCACATGGGGGCGCCTGGGTGGCTCAGTCGGTTCGGCGTCCGACTTCAGCTCAGGTCATGATCTCACGGTTCATGGGTTCGAGCCCCATGTCGGGCCCTGTGCTGACAGCTCAAAGCCTGGAGCCTGTTTCGGATTCTGTGTCTCCCTCTCTCTCTGACCCTCCCCTGTTCACACTGTCTCTCTCTCTCTCTCTCTCTCAGAAATAAATAAAACATTAAAAAAAAATTTTTTAAAAAAGACGACTCCCACGTATATAAGGCCAATTTCATTATTACAAGTGGTTGCATGAGGTCATTAGGCAGAAACCTTGGGACCATTAATTTCTTCTTTGGTTTTTCTGTTTTGGCTATTTTTGAGTATATAAAAACCCTTTAGATTAATTCTCTGAAACATATACCTACCCTCATACAAAATTTTTATAACAATAAGTGTGAAAGCGCATATGTTTTAACCTTTAGTGCAGTGCTTTTTTTCTTCTGCTTTTGAGTTTGCTTCCTTCCAGTTCCTTCCAGTACCTTCCCTATACATCCCAGCTCTAGGATATAGCCAGATACATCCTCTAATTTGACATTGCTCCGTTTTTTTCCACACTCGCTTTTCTACACTGACATGTGTGCATGGAAATGCACACATATACTGGGTTATTTGGTCATTGTTTTACTAGAATGGAATCATATTATAAATGCATTTTTGCATCTTGCTTTTTTGATTAGACAGTTCCTCATGGGAACCCTTCCCAATCTACTCTTTATTTATTTGCTTAATTAAAATAAAAAAATTTTTTTGAGAGAGAGAGAGAGAGAGAGAGAGAGAGACAAGTGGTAGGGGGACAAAGAGAGAGAGAGAATATCCCAAGCAGGCTCCATGCTGTCAGCACAGAGCCCGATGTGTGGCTCAGTCCCACAAACTGTGAGATCGTTACCTGACCCGAGATCAAGAGTTAGATGCTCAACTGAATGAGCCACCTAGGCGCCCTAATTTTTAAAAATTTTAATTGAACTATAGTTGACATCTTAGCTTCAGCCGTACAACATAGTGATTCGACAACTATGTATATTGCGGTATGCTCACTGCGGTAAGTCTCCTTACCATCAGTCACCGCGCAAAGTTACTACCAGTGTCCATGACTGTATTCCCTATGCTGTACTTTTCATCCCTGTGACTTATTTTATAACTGGAAGATGGTACATCTTAATCCCCTTTGCATATCTCCCCTACCTCCTCCCCTTTGGCAGCCACTGGTCTGTTCTCTGTATTTGCGGCGGTTTCTCTTGGTGGTGGTGGTAGTAATGGCGCTCTGCAGTGCTGCGGGTTGACTGATGCACTTAGCTGTTGCCTGTCAGCAGGCACTCCCTTTGTTCCTCGTGCTTGGCCACCACTCACTGGTCTGCGATAAACATCCTTATACACGGCCTTCCTTGTGGCACTTATTTTGATGCGGTACATTTCCAGGAATGGAGGTCTAGTAGTATTGACGCGGATTTCTGGCTTGTTGTTAGGTTGGCTAGTGGTAGGGAGCGGTGGATGTTTAATTTTATGCATGTTTAATTTTAAATCACATTGTCAAGGTGACTGTGTGGTTGAGTGTTGGTTGGGTGTGTGACTTCACTTAGATCGTGATCTCGCAGTCTGTGGGTTTGAGCCCCGTGTAGGGCTCTGTGCTGACAGCCTGGAGCCTGGAGCCTGCTTCGGATTCTGTGTCTCCCTCTCCCTCTATTCCTCCCCCACTAGCACTTTGTCTCTCTCCCTCTCTCTCAAAAATAAAGATTTAAACAAATCTTAAAAAGTCTATACTTCTGTTTTATTTTATCCTTATAAACTCTGAACCTGAGATTTGTTCTCAAAAACGTTTTTGGACGGATACAAAAGCCAGTAGCTTAGAAATGCTCATGCGTCATTGGAGCAATATAAACCCACTTGGAAAAAGGCTCTTAGAAACCCAGCTGTGAAGCAGAACTGTCTTTTCCAGCACAACACTTTTGGCTATGGTGTGTCGTCTCTCTTTTTCTCAGTGTCGCTGTCTCTCTCTCTCTCTCTCTCTCTCTCACACACACACACACACACACACACACACACACACACACACACACACACATCCATGTTTACATTAAGTGACAGATCCAGAGTTTGAGGCCTCTCTGTCCACTACCAGACAAACAATTTAATTCAGGTATTAGAAAGTACCTACTGTTTACACCATATTGGCTGGTGAAATTATACTGCATACATTTATTATCAAGGTCACCCTTTGTCTTTTTTTTTTTTTTAAACCACCTTTCCAGGTCTAATTCCATGATAAAAACTGAAGGACTGTTTAAATTCATTTCATTTGGGTGCTTTGCTGGATCACATATTTCTTGAAACGTTTTTGTCATTGGTAGGGTCCTGGACATGTTTTTTTTTTATAATATTTTGATTGTTTTGTTACTCACAGTAAGGGGATTTGACATGGACGTCTGAGTTTTGTTTGGTTTTTGGCATAAGCTTTGCAATCTCACTAATTTAATGTTGATGTGATCGTCTCATTGCCAAAGTGGTGGGAGAGAAGTAGAGGCACACACTGCTACTGTCTCATCCCTGATACCAGGAACATGCGTGTTTCTCAAGGGACAGCCAGTAAAGGGAGATTGGAAACCTTTCTCATGAATCATGCTCGGTTTCATCTGAATTCTTTCCTGCAAACAATTAATAGAATCGATTTTGACTGTCTCTCTATTTCCTTTGGTTACGGCACGTTTCTGTGGAGTCAGGCTAGTCTCACAGAGCACAGATGTCTCATGCGGGATGATTTGGAAGGCAGCTGAGATCAGGACTTGAGCTGGACAGCGCATCGCTTACAAAGAATCCGATTTGTCAGGCCTCTGATGGTACCACATTCCTTTCCCACTGGCCACACATTTTTCATGTCTGTTCTTGGCGAAACTAGAAGTAGTTAAGTAGTTGTTTTTGTTTGGGGGTTGTTTTGTTTTGTTTTGTTTTTTTACAGTGGCTTTTACCATCTCTTACAAAGCAATCTGATTTTCCTTGCTGCAAACTGACATACAGATAACACTGGCATCATTCATTCAGAAGGACATAAGCCTCTGTTGCTAGGAAAATATCAGTCTTTCCCAAGAAACTTGGGCCTCTGGGCCTCATGTCCCCTTTGATCAACAGCCACCGTGTGGCTCCCCATCTTCCTTCACCGTGTCTCTGCCACTAGGTATTTAAAAGTATCACCTGGAGTGTTAAAAACGTGGTTCTGGTATGGAAAAACTTAATGTAAAAAAAAATTTTGGTGTTTATTTTAGAGAAAGAGAGTGAGAGACAAGAGTGTGAGAGGGGGAGGGGCAGAGAGAAAAGGAGACACCGAATCTGAAACAGGAGCCAGGCTCTAAGCTGTCAGCACAGAGCCCGACACAGGGTTTGATCTCACGAACCATGAGATCATGACCTGAGCCAAAGTTGGACGTTCAACCGGCTGAGCCACTCAGGTGCCCCTGGAAAAACTTACTCTTGTGAGTTTTTTCTTTTTGCTTCCCCCAACCTTTTAGTTTTCTTCATAGTATATATACATCAATCCAAACAGTTTCTTTGGAGAACATAGGGCCAGCCCCACTGTGGTAAGTGGAAGTGTAGGGCCACAGAATGTCCACACTCAGGGCGCCTGGGGGGCTCAGTTGGTTGAGCATCTGACTCTTGATTTTGGCTCAGGTCATGATCCCACAGTTTGTGAGATAGAGCCCTGCACTGGACTCTGTGCTGACAGTGTGGAGCCTGCTTGGGATTCTCTCTCTCCCTTTCTCTGCCCCTCCTCTGCGTGTTCTCACTCTCACTCTCAAAAAAAAAAAAAATTGAAAAAATTATATAAAAAACTAAAGATGTTCACACTCTAATCCTTGGAACCTGTGAATGTGTTACTTTTCCCGGTGAAGGGGAGGTTGCAGGTATGATTAAGTTAAGGCTCTTGAGATGGGGAGAGTAGCCCGGTTATCCACGTAGGCCCAATGTAATTGTAAGGGTCTGTGTAAATGAAGCTGGGGGGCGGGGGGGGCGGGACAAGAGAGTGAAAGAAGTGACAATAGAGGCACAGGTCCAGGTGAGATGCACCTGCTGGTTTGGAAAATGGAGGTGGGGGGTGCCTGGGTGGCGAGGGGCTCAGTCTGTTGAGCGTCCCACTCTTGACTCTGGGTCAGGTCATAATCCCAGGGTTGCGGGATTGAGCCCTGCTTTGGACTCTTCAATAAGCATGGAGCCTGCTTGGGATTCTCTCTCTTTCCCCCTCTGCCCCTTAACCCTGCTTGTGTGCTCTCTTTCTCTCTAAAATTAAAAATAAAAAAGGCGCCTGGGTGGCTCAGTTGGTTAAGTGTCCCTCTTCAGCTCAGGTCATGATCTCGTGGTCCGTGAGTTTGAGCCCTGTGTCGAGTTCTGTGCTGACAGCTTAGAGCCTGGAACCTGCTTCAGATTCTATCTCCCTCTCTGTCTACCCCTCCCCTTCTCACGTGCACTCTCTCTCAAAAACAAATACTTTAAAAATTTAAAAAACAAAAAAGAAAATGAAAGGGGGCCTCGAGCCAAGGAACAGGGGCAACCTCTAGAAGGTAGAAAAGCCAAGGAAATGAATTTTCCCTTAGAGCCTCCAGAAAGAAGGCCATTCTGCTGATACCTGGATTTTAGACCATTGAGACCCATTTGGGGACTTCAGACCTCCAGAACTATTAGATAAGAAGTTTGTGGTGTTTAAAGCCACAAAGTGTGGTCGTTTGTTACAGCAGCCATAAGAAACTAATACATTCTCGGGGCGCCTGGGTGGCTTAGTCGGTTAAGCATCCGACTTTCGCTTGGGTCACGATCTCGCGGTTCATGGGTTCAAGCCCCGTGTCGGGCTCTGTGCTGACTGCCAGCTCAGAGCCTGGAGCCTGTTTCGGAGTCTGTGACTCCCCTGCTCACACTGTCTCTCTCTCTCTCTCTCTCCTAGAAGTAAATAAAACATTAAAAAAAAAAAAAAGAAACTAATACATTCTCTTAAATATTGTCAATGCATTTTTGTTTTCATGGGAGGAAAAAACAAAAAGGAACCTCATCAATTACATCTCAATAAAGCGGGGGTGGGGGACTAGAAATCAGTGCTTCAGAACACTTTGTTAAAAAGCAGATTCTAATGCTGTACATACAGTAGTACTCAGTAAATCCCAGTAGGTATAAATCTTACTGTATTACTTACCTATATTGCGGCATAACAGATTACCCCCGAATTAGGGTTAGGGTTAGGTTAGAGTTAGGATTAAGGTACCATTTGTTACTGCACAGTGTAGCCATGTTCTCTGGCTCAGGGACTCTTATAACACTGCAGTGGACGTGTCAGTGGAAGGGTGTGCTCCCAAGCCCACCCACTGGTGGTCAGTAACAGGCATTCAGTTTCTTGAAGTTTGTTGGTGTAGTCCACTGTCACTTCCTTGCCAGGTGGGCCTCGCCATTTGGCAGCTTGCCGCATGGCCTCTAGTTTCATCAGAGCCTGCGTTGTGAGACAGTAAGAATGAGTGAGCAAATGGAAGCCGGACTGTTTCTATAACCCAGGCTGAGAAGTGACATCCCGGGACTTTTGCCGATTGTGCCAGTTAGAACCAAGCCACTCAGTGCAGCCCACACTCAGGAGCGTGCACGGGGCGTGAAGACTAGGAGGCAGAGGGCATTTTGGCATCAGCCTGCCAAGCTTATGCTCTTGGTTCAGAGTGCCGTACATTTTCCCTTGTGGTCAGTGACTCAGAAGTACTAGTGATTTTGTTTTCTGGTTACTATTTTTTTTTTTTAATGGAAGGCATGATGAATAATCGAGTTCTTGCTTAAATGTCTTTTCACTGTTATGATCTAGTTTTTCAGGGAGAATGCCCCGAACACGAATGACTCATGTGGAATTTCAGATTTTCAGGTGTTTTCATAGAACAAAGGCTGGCTGATTTGGTTCACTCCACAGACTACGTGGTTGAATTCGTGCTCTCTTCTTACCAGTAGTCTGTAAAATATTCTGTCACCATGCCCTGAATACTTAGAGTGTGTTCATGACGGTTATGGATGTTAGTCAACAAGTCCTCAGAGCAGAGATGAATGTGAACCAGAGCCTGAACACACAATTATCCAGTGGAAAGCTTCCTACCATGTTCCTTTGGGTGGGTTGTCTGTCCGTTTCATGCTGATTTCTAGGAGCTTGTTATACATTCTGAATGCTCCTCGTTGTCGGTGGTTTGTGATGTAAATATCTTCCCCCTTTTGCCTTGTTTTCCACTCTTCTGGGTACTATTGTATTTTTCTAGATGTTAATAAATACAAATTTCTTAGATGTTAATAAATGAAATTTCTTAGATATATTGCTCTGTTCCTGAGCGGTTCATGAGTGCTTTAGCAATCTGTCCCAGCTCATGTTATGCTGAGTGAAAAAAGTCAGGCAGAGAAGGACAGCTACCATATGTTTGCACGTATAGGTGGATTAGGAGGAACTTAACAAAGGACCATGCTGGAGAAGAAGGGGAAAAATAGTTGGAGAGAGGGAGGGAGGCAAACCATGAGAGACTCTTGAATGCTGAGAACAAACTGAGGGCTGATGGGGGTGGGGGGGGAGGGGAGGGGGGGTGATAGGCATGGAGGAGGGCACTTGAGGGGATGAGCACTGGGTGTTATATGGAAACCAACCTGACAATAAACTATTTAAAAAAATAATCTCTCCCAGCTCAAGATGATGAAAATGTTTTATTATAGATTCTCTGTTGTTTTGCCTTTTGTAGTGATCTATCTACATCTGGAACTGATTTGCACGTGTGGTGGCGTGCAATTGCATTTTTTAAAAATGTGGTTTGGGAAAGGAGAAAAAATAGCAAAAATCCATAATAGGTAATCTTACGAGCATTTTCGGGAGCTCAGAGTTCACGGAATCATCCTGTACGACTAATAATCATTATAGCTAACATTTAATAAGTGCCCATTGTTTGCCAGACACCGCCCTAGGAACTACCTCTGTATTAACTCCCTGCAGTCCTCCTAAGTTTATGAGGTAAGGACTATGATTATTCCATTTGTCAGGGGAGGAAACTGAAGTACAAAGTGACTGACTTAACGTGAACTTACTCAAGGTCGACTAGGCAGGGAGTGCTGGGGATGTGATTCTAACTTAACACAGTTGGACTTTCACTATGACTCTTAACCACTAAGGTCCAGACACATTAATGGGCCAATACCCTATTGATAGTACTTTGGGAATATTGGTAAATAAACCCAAGACTTTGCAGATACATTTAGAAACATAACAAATTTTTTATAGTTTATTGTCAAGTTGGTTTCCATATAACACCCAGTGCTCATCCCAACGAGTGCCCTCCTCCATGCCCATCACCTCCTCCCCCCCACCCCCATCAGTCCTCAGTTTGTTCCCAGCATTCAAGAGTCTCTCATGGTTTGCCTCCCTCCCTCTCCCCCACTATTTTTCCCCTTCTTCTCCCACTTTGTCCTCCGTTAACTTCCTCCTAATCCACCTATATGTACAAACATATGATATTTGTCCTTCTCTGCCTGACTTATTTCACTCAGCATAACACCCTCGAGTTCCATCCACATTGCTACACATGGCTAGATGTCATTCTTTCTCATTGTCATGGAGTATTCCATTGTGTAGATAAACCACATCTTCTTGATCCATTCGTCCGTTGATGGACACTTAGGTTCTTTCCATGTTTTGGCTATTGTTGGGAGTGCTCCTGTGAACATTGGGGTAAAATTTTTAATGTTTATTTTTGAGGGGGGAGGGGCAGAGAATAAGGGGGACAGAGGATCTGAAGTGGGCTCTGTGCTGACAGCAGAGAGTCCAGTGTGGGGCTTAAACTCACAAACTGTGAGATCATGACCTGAGCTGAGGTCGGATACTTAAAAAACTGAGCCACCCAAGTACCTCCAATTTTTGAAAAATTTTAAGTGAATCTCCCCACTGTGAAAGTTGTTTTTATTTTTTTGTTATATGCCTAAGCCTGGTTTATTTATTTATTTTATTTTTTAAATTGATATCCAAGTTAGCATATAATGCAACAGTGATTTCAGGAGTAGACGTCTTCATGCCCCTCACACATTTAGCCCTTCCCCCCACACACACCCCCCAGTAACCCTGTGTTGTTCTCCAGAGTTAAGAGTCTCTTATGTTTTGTCCCCCTCCCTGTTTTTATATTATTTTTGCTTCCCTTCCCTTATGTTCATCTGTTTTGTATCTTAAAGTCCTCATATGAGCAAAGTCATATGATATTTGTCTTTCTCTGACTAATTTCACTTAGCATGATGCCGTCTGGTTCCATCCACGTAGTTGCAAATGGCGAGATTTCATTCTTTTTGATTGCCGAGTAATACTCCTTTGTATATATACACCACATCTTCTTTATCCATTCATCCATCGATGGACGTTTGGGCTCTTTCCATACTTTGACTGTTGTCGATAGCGCTGCTATAAACGTTGGGGTGCATGTGCCCCTTTGAAACAGCACACCTGTATCCCTTGGATAAGTACCTAGTAGTGCAATTACTGGGTTGTAGGTAGTTCTTTTTTAATTTTTTGAGAAACTTCCATGCTGTTTTCCAGGGTGGCTGCACCAGTTTCCATTCCCACCCGCAGTGCAAAAGAGCTCCTCTCTCTCCGCCTCCTCACCGACATCTGTTGTTGCCCGAGTTGTTACTGTCAGCCATTCTGACAGGCGTGAGGTGGTATCTCCGTGTGGTCTTGATATGTATTTCCCAGATGGTGAACGATATTGAGCATTTTTTCACGTGTCAGTTGGCCATCTGGATGTCTTCTTTGGAGAAGTGTCTATTCATGTCTTTTGCCCATTTCTTCACTGGATCATTTGTTTTTTGGGTGTTGAGTTTGATAAGTTCTTTATAGATTTTGGATACTAACCCTTTATCTGATGTGTCGTTTGCAAATATCTTCTCCCATGCTGTTGGTTGCCTTTTAGTTTTGCTGATTGTTTCCTTCACTGTGCAGAAGCTTTTTATTTTGATGAGGTCCCAATAGTTGGTTTTTTGCTTTTGTTTCCATTATTGTGTTTTTCTAGTAGATCATTTTTAAGAGAGAACAGATTAAATTGATAATCAATGTAAATTAAGAAACCATTCTACAAATTCAGACACATTTCACATTTGACAGGGGTGTATTTTTTCCTATAGTTTCAGGTCCTGTTTAAAAATCTTGTTCTCTTGAGGCACCTGGATGACTCAGTCAGTTGAACGTCTGACTTCGGCTTAGGTCATGATCTCACAGTTCACGAGATCGAGCCTCACATTGGGCTCTGTGCTGATAGCTCAGAGCCTAGAGCCTGCTTAAGATTCCATGTCTCCCTCTCTCTCTGCCCCTCCCCCACTTGCACTCTGTCTCTCTCTCAAAAATAAACATTAAAAAATTTTTTAAAAATCTTGTTCTTTTAAAAAAAAAGTCAGGTACCAAGGAGCTCCCGGGTGGCTCAGTCATTTAAGTCTGACTCTTGATTTTGGCTCAGGTCATGATCTCGTGGTTCTCGACTTTGAACCCTGCATCGGGCTCTGTGCTGACAGTACAGAGCCTGTTTGGGATTCTTTCTCTCCCTCTCTCTCTGCCCTTACCTTGCTCAGCCTTTCTTTCTCTCTAAAAATAAATAAAACTTTAAAAAAGTCGTGTCAAAATATGCACATTTATAGCATTTTCTGCTTATTTCAGGTTCTGTTGTTTTCAGGACTTTGTTTAATCCTTAAAGTTATGTGTGTTTTGGTTCTTAATTGTCTTGGACTTAATCTAAATTCAAGTGCCTAAAACCATTTCTACTTTATAGCCCTCAGTGTAGTTTTATGATTATAACTACATATTTGAATTATTTTCTGATTTTTTTCTGAGCAATTAAAAACCCATTGTGAGCACTGCCTAATTGAAGATGAGAAAAAAAAGTCTTTTTTTTAAGTAACATGTATTATTTTAGTGAAAAATGATCATATCAAATGTCTCGGTGGTGGGAAAACTTCAGTGTAGATTTAGCCTGTAGCGATCAGGAAGCTTCCAGGCAATTCTAATGCATTTTTTTTATTACTGTTTTATTAGCAAGAATGTAATCAGCGGAGCTTGTCCCCCAGAGGGCTAGGCTCCATTCTGGGCACGCACAAGGCTGTCTTCTGAGAGTTTCCATTCCAGAGAGTTTGTGTTGCTAATACATTTCTCATCAAGAAGATGTGGTTTATCTATACGATGGAGTACTCCATGGCAATGAGAAAGAATGACATCTGGCCATGCGTAGCAACATGGATGGACCTTGAGGGTGTTATGCTGAGTGAAATAAGTCAGGCAGAGAAGGACAAATACGATATGTTTGCACGTATAGGAGGATTAGGAGGAACTTAACGGAGGACCGTGGGGGAGAAGAAGGGGGGAAACAGTGGGGGAGAGGGAGGGAGGCAAACCATGAGAGACTCTTGAATGCTGAGAACAAACTGAGGACTGTTGGGTGTGGGGGGTGAGGGGGGAGATGGGCATGGAGGAGGGCACTTGTGGGGATGAGCACCGGGTGTTATATGGAAGCCAACTTGACAATAAACTATTTGTAAAAATAAAAAATAAAATAAAAAATGTTAAATTTTGTTCATTTCTTACTTTTCCTGTTAATCGCTAGTGCAGTGAACAAATGTTAAGATCTAGTATCTTTAGGGATGCATGGGTGGCTCAGTGAGTTAAGCGTCTGACTCTTGGTTTCAGCTCAGGTCACGATCTCATGGTTTGTGAGTTTGAGCCCTGCGTCAGGCTCTGCGCTAACGGCATGGAGCCTGCCTGGCTTTCTCCCTCTCCCTCTGTCTCTGCCCCTCCTCTGCTCTGTCTCTCAAAATAAATAAACTTTAAAAATTTTTTTAAAAAGCTATAGTATCTTTACAGATGGTCCTTAATGTTACATGCCGTGGCTTATAAACATAGACTGGAGGATGGTCTTCTGGAGTAGATGAAACATGTTCTGAGTACATCTTGCTCCGGAAAGCCCGTGTTCTCAAGCGTCTTTATGTTGGTAACATGCTATGCAATATCATTGGGCATTTTATTACTGATGTCCCTCACCAAATTTGGTAAAATGGGCATTCTCTTTTGCTGGCATTCCTACAAGGTCATGTGGTAACCCACCTCTGTCTTCTGCAGAGCTGTGACATTACCTCATTTGCTCTTTGTGTTTAGTTGTAAGATGGGGGGTAAATGCCTGTGCGTGGCAAGCTCGTAGGGCTGGTGAGCTGTCAGCCGCTGGATGATCAGAGAGCCCACCTTACGCCACCAGCTCTAGACTGCGGTGTTCAGTGTGACACAGACAGCATCCTAAGTGCCACACGGTTCTTGGTGAGGACAGCAAGGGTCCGTCGTCTCCGTTTTGGGAAGTGACCCTGCTGAGCCCTGCTCAGTGTATCCTGCGGTCCAAGAGACCAGCTGGCTTGGAGATGGGGCCGTCCCTGTGACAGTGACCCTTCTGTGGGCTGGGTCACCGCTTACCAGAAGCATGGACAGCAGCCACTGCTGCCCCCTGACCTGTATCAAGTTGGAGGAAAGTGCAAAGAGAAGGAACGGGCAGGAACCGGCATCTGTGAGCGTTGTGTGGATGAGGTGGAAACATGCGGCGCGCGTATGTGCGCAGATAGGTAAATATGTACGTGCCAGGCACACAGTGTCCCTCAATCCACACAACAGCCCTGTGTGTACGTATTGTTTCCTTATTTTACGAACCAGGAAACTGCCTCAAAGAGTCTAGCACTCTGGTCGTCGTCCCCCCTGAGGGTCACTTGCTGATTTTTAAACCTGTATTTTCTACCTGTGATGATGTGCCTTCGATTTTTGTTGCTGTTTTATAGTTACAGTTGCTTTGTTTTCCATGGAACCGCAAGGCCGCTGTACGGTTTGCCACTGCCGTCTGCTTCCTCCTCCCCCGGAGGGTTTGCTGGGTGAGAACTAACTAGAGAGGTGGGACAGGCAGAGGGGCGACAGTGTCGGAGAAGGGTCGATCTGTCAGGGTCAGGAGTCTGTGCTTGTCCTGAGAGAACAGGGAGCCATTGAAGGCTTTTAAGTGAAAGGGCCCATTCGTTGTACATAGGAAAAGGACTGAAGGCCATCAGGGGACATTTCTGTCACCTGTAAGATTTCATCTGTAGGGACGCCTGGGTGGCTCATCTAGTTGAGCGTCCGACTTCGGCTCAAGTTGTGATGTCATGGCCTGCACTCCATGGGTTCGAGCCCCAGGTCGGCTCTGTGCTGACAGCTTGGAGCGTGTAACCTGCTTCACATTCTGTGTCTCCCTCTCTCTCTGCCCCTCCCCGACTCGTGCTCTGTCTGCCTCTCAATGAATAAACATTAAAAAAGATTTTAGAAAAGATTTCGTCTGTAAAAGAAACATGGCACCACGAATGTTCATTATTTCCTCCTTTGCGCCCTTCTGAATTAAAAGAAAATTAAGGCATTGAAAATAAGTAAATTCTTCTCTAAACAAATCCAAACTGAGGGAAGTTCTACCAAATAACTGGTCTGTGCTTTTAATGGAAAAGACTGAGGAAGTCTTTTCCTACCCATGGAAGGAGATTCCTGGTGAGAACTAAATACAGTCTGTGAACAGGGTTAGAGGCCTGCCTCGGCTTTTATTTGGGGGATTTGTTTGAGTTCTTTCTTTTCTTTTCTTTTCTTTTCTTTTCTTTTCTTTTCTTTTCTTTTCTTTTCTTTTCTTTTCTTTCTGCCGTAAGAACCATTACTGAAGCCATTGGCTCTGTTTGGGTATCTGTATATGGGTAATAGTGTTGTATTTTCTCATTGGTATTGTATCCATTTCAGAATTTTTATAAATACTCTCTGTTCATGTAGGAAATGGTCCTTGCTTGTAGGAAATACATACTGTCAAAGGACAAAAATTGAGGCGAGTAAGTCTAAAGATCTACTTGGCTCTATTCCACAGTTCATGATTCAGGTGGCATCCCATCGAGACAGGGGCCCCAGGAATTGTACCAAATGGAAGATTTTTATAGGCAGAGGAAGGATGGGGCAAGGTATTAGCAAAAGAAAAGAAAGGATCGTTTCAGCCCTCGATGCTGTCTTTCTGCGAGGAAGGGAACCCCAGGGTTTTCATCGGGCGGATGACCTCACCGGTGGCGCTCATGATATTTCAGGTTGGCTCTTAAAAGATCACATTCCTGGGAGAAGTTAAAGCTTGTGATTAAGTCTTGGCTTGCCATAGGGGACAGATGACTCCTTTTTGGACTTCTTTTTTTAACGACCCTGAATTATTTTGATGTGAAGGGATATCATATCTATACATCTGCTCAAATATTTCAGAAGAAAGTAGAGACCTGTTTCTAGAGAGAATGATAAAGTATATTGTGATAACATGTTAGTTTTTGGAGACTCTGGGTGAGTGGTATACGGTAGTTCTCTTTTATTTTTGTAACTTTTCTGCTTGTCTGAAATTATTTCTTTTTTTTTTTTTTTATTCTAGGAGAGACAGAGACAGTGTGAGCAGGGGAGGGTCAGAGAGAGAGGGAGTCACAGACTGAAACAGGCTCCAGGCTCTGAGCTGGCAGTCACCACAGAGCCCGACGCGGGGCTCGAACCCACGAACCGCGAGATCATGACCCAAGCGAAAGTCGGACGCTTAACCGACTAAGCCACCCAGGCGCCCCATGTCTGAAATTATTTCTAAACAAAAATTAAAAATAGTTTGCTTGGATGAGGAGAGGGAGGAGAGGACCAGGCAGATCTGCCTCTGGTTCCCCGTTGCCAGGCACGAAGTCCAAGGTGAGGGAGCTACCTGCCCAAGATGAGTGTGGGGGCATAGAGGGGCGGGGGGAGAGTCCCGAGCATGCTGTGAAGACGCACATACGACTTGGGTCTTTCCACAGCACCAGCCATGCTCAGCCATAAAGCAGGGTTAGCGTAATGAGAAAGCAGGTTCCAGATTCCAAACCCAGTGGCATTTGAGCACGTGATTAACTTGGCCTCTTACCTGACACACAGAGCAGGACATAAACAGGCACACGACAGACAAGATAACACAGGCGGTAGGAAGTTCACGAGCCACTTTGAAGGCCTTCTGTGGACACGCGGCTGAGGTGCAGCTTGGGTCCAGATCCAGGTTCGGGTCCGGGTCTGGGTCCGGGTCCGCACTCGGCCCTCACCGCTTATTCTGTTCGAGCAGTGGAGGCTCTCCGTTCCCTTCGGCAGAGCCTTCGGCGGCAGCTGCCTCGTCAGGGGCTCAGACACGGGGGGGTCATGTCTGGGGAGCCCGGCGCTTTGCTGCAGAAACCCTCCCCCTTCTCAAGGGACTTAATGAGTCTCGGACGCGCGCACACCTCCCCTGCTTCTGCTGCTTATCAGTTCTGGTGTGTCGTCAGCCGGTGCCGGTCTCGGTGACGGCTCCCGGTTGTTAGTACCCTTGACTGCTTGTATCCTTGCGTCACGCGGGCCCCTGCTTGACACGAGTGACTCCATCTTGCTCTCTACAGGAGCCTTTTACAAGCCAGTGTTGCTTTGGAATCTGGCAACCGGTGTGACCCAGCGTTTGGGGACAGGCTCATTCTTTCCTGAGCCCTATTCCCTCTCTCCCTCCCTACCCGGAGTTGACTTTTGTCATAGACTTGCTGTGTCAGTAGTTTCTCTTTTTTTCCTTTCTCTACATATACATAAATAAGGAGTAGTTATGAAGTTCATCATAATAATGAACTCTACAGGGGCGCCTGGGTGGCTTAGTCGGTTAAGCGTCCGACTTTCGCTTAGGTCATGATCTCGCGGTTCGTGGGTTCGAGCCCCGGGTCGGGCTCCGTGCTGACTGCCAGCTCAGAGCCTGGAGCCTGTTTCAGTCTGTGACTCCCTCTCTCTCTGACCCTGCCCTGCTCACGCTGTCTCTCTCTCTCTCTCTGTCCTAGAAATAATAATAATAATAATAATAATAATGAACTCTACAGCCAAAGCAAGAGGAAAATGAGCTCGGTTAAGGCAAGGATCGGAGGCCGAGAAAAGCTCTCACTAGGGACATTTGTAAGAATTGGAAGCCTCCCTGAAAATGAGAGCAGAAGCCACAGAAAATGATTTACATATTTAAAAGTTTTACATTTTTTATGTTTGACTGAAGGAGGTCTGACTTAAATGCGTTGCTGATTAAACCATCCCGCAGGGCCAGAGGTAAAATGTGACCTCCATCCCAACTTACTTTGTCGTTGCCCAAGGGACAGGAAGAGCTTCCCAGCTGCAGAGAGCCAGTAGCTTGGAGACCTCAGGGCCTGTGACCTCGGACAGAGCAGTAAAACCTGGGGGGATGGTATCCATTCCTGGTGCTGGACAGGAGAGTAGGAGGAGGGGTGGGGGGAGGGAGGGAGGAGGAGGGACCTGAGAATCTCCAGGAAGGCTCTTTGCTGATGCAATCCTGCTCTTTGTAGAGAAGGAATCCTGATAAAATCGAGTGGTTCTTAAACATATAATAAGCGTTCACATCGTTTGGCTCTTGTCTTATTGTAGTTTTAAGAAACAATGCTTAATGGTGTTAAAAAAACAAAATCCAACGGGCTAAATTTGAAGATTTCATCGGCTTTATTAAATGATTCATGAATGGTACAAAATGGAAGATTTTTATAGGAAGGAGGGTGGGGCAAGAAAATTGTTGCCAAACGAAAAGGATTGTTCCAGACAAGGTCACCTTGGGGGGGGGGGAGGGAGCCAGGGGTCTTATCATGTAGATCACTTCCTTTTCCTTTGGGGGATGGAAGGGGTCCCTGTGACAGAGGACCTCAGTGGTGCTGACCAGAAACGTTCTGACTGGCCCAGTTAAGTCTGCATTTTTGGAGGAGGTTGAAACTTCAGTTCAGTGTGGTATCAAGCCCCGCTGTGGTGACTTGGCCCAGCACAAGTGACTCCATCTTGGGCCTCTGGTTTTCTTGTTAACAGTGGAAATTGAACAAGGTATGTAGAAGGAGCACCAGGTGTGGCCACTCGCCGCTGCCAAAATCCAAAGGCAGAAAAGCAAGTAGTGGGGAAACCAGAACGCAGTTTATTTCAGGGACATCTCAGAGGCCGTCTCCTACGTACCGAAAACGCATCCGGGGATACAGAAGGGAAGTGGGGGGGCAAAGGCGAGTGGGTCCATGCAGGTGGGCACTGAAGGCCAAATCAGTCGGATCTTGGGATCAGTCACAGGTCGGGTCTTGCTGGCTCCGAGCAGACCTTACTGCTGGAGGCACTAGCTTCAGGGTCCATCAGGGGGTGCTGCACCCTCACGGTCTTCCACCTGAGCTGAGAGACTAGCTGGAAAGAAGAACTTAATCAACTGCAATGTCTGAGGTCAAAATGGAGGTGGTTGGAAATCTCAGTTTTAACAGAGCGAGTGCAGTTGGACAAGATGTTCAAAAGAAGGGGGAAAGAGGCATTTTCCCCATTTTTAGTCCATTCCCTATATGCTTTGTGCTTTCCAACCAGGAACATGACTTTTATTATTACTGATGAAGATGGGCTGTGTACGCCAATAGAAGACTTTTACGAGGGGCACTTAATATGCTGGGTTGGCCATCTTTGGGCACATGTTTGGTCATTTGGGATCATGTACCAAGAACAGAAAAGAAAACAAGCCATGGCAACTATGTGTGGACTGGTTTTCTGTTGGCAGGCTGAGCGAGAGTGAAGCAAAGAGGGTGGAGGAGAGAAGAGATTATAACAAGCAGAATAGTCTGGAATAAAAACCCTGTTGAGCAATTGAGAGCTTTGAGGTTTTGTCAACCTCACAAGCTATTAATTTTTTAATACCTTTCAAGCACGAAGAAGGGATTGGTTACGTCAATTGTGATGTAACCCCCAAGGATGAGTTATTTCTCTGTTTTGACATGGAAAGGTGTTCAGAATAGAACATTGAATCTGCTCTGGGATTTAAGCAAATGATATATAATGCAGAAAACAAACAAAAGAAACCAAAAGCATAGATAGCAAATTGCTAGCGATATTAATGTCAGGCCAAGAATGAAGACTGGAGAAAGATTTTCAGTTTAGGGGCCACACACTTCCACAGTCTCAAAATATGTCTTCAGTTTATGTGTCTTAGTTTTTTATAATCAGAAAAACACAGTGAAGACATTTATGCTTTGAGAAATCAATTTAGACAGTGTTCAATGGTGAATTTCTTTCTTAAAGTGGCGAAGAAAGGGGTTTTGTTACGGAGTCTCATTACAAGTCGGGCTAACTAGGGCCAGAGAGGCTGAGCATCTGTGCGCAAGCAGAGCGAGAAGTGCTTCCCTAGAACCCGCCCGCCCGCCTGGGTAAGACACGTGGCATGGGGCTGGGGATTGCCGGCCTCTGTTTCCAGCACCCTGACCCCCCCTCCCTCAAATTGCACAACTTGTGCAGCCCAGCTGGGCCTCCTTGCTCCCAGTCCCTGCTCACAGGGCAGGCCTGGGAAGGGGTGACATTCACCATCTGATGGCAGAGTGAGCCTGTGGGGCACCAAGGGAGGGGTGAGAACGAGCGAGCTGTCAGCAAGCAGCGTTACTTCCGGAGGCCTTCAACCTGGTCTGGTAAAACCTCAGAGAAGATCTGTTGGGATATGAGAGGGTGACGAAATAGCCTCTGGTATCCACCCAAGTGTTTTGATTGGTTCCACCAGCCTTTGGATTTTCTTTCTTTTTTTTAAAATTTTTTTAATGTTTTATGTTTTATTCATTTCTGAGAGAGAGACACAGCGTGAGCAGGGGAGGGGCAGAGAGAGAGGGAGACACAGACTCTGAAGCAGGCTCCAGGCTCTAAGCTGTCAGCACAGAGCCTGATGCGGGGCTCGAACCCACGAACCATGACATCACGACCTGAGCCGAAGTCGGACACCCAACCGACTGAGCCACCCGGGCGCCCCAGCCTTTGGATCTTCTTAACCAGACCCCACTGATGCTGAGGGTTCTCAGTTACACCTTTTCTCTTGTGCCTTTCGTGTGTGTTCCAGCCCAGCTGGCATCGCAGCTGCATCCCCAGAATGTGCTTTTGTCTCCCGTGAACCTTCCACGCCTGCCCTTGTTTGGTTCACTCTGTCACCACGTTGACTCTCACAGACACCCCAGTGTGGGCCCTGCCGTTCCACCTTGACCTCTACCCTCCATTCCTTTCCCACATCTCCTTTTCCATGGAAGGTACACGAGCGATGTCCCTGTTCTGTTTTGAGCTTTTGCCATTTCTGGGTCCAGGTCTCCCAGTGGCACTACAGCATCCCTTCTGGGCCGTGGGGACAGACACCCATGGAAGTCACCAGGAGAGCAAGTAGGCAAGTTTTCTGTGGTCCTGAGCTCTTGACCCCGTGCGTCACAGTAGGAATCTAGTGAATGCTGTGTACTCTCTTCACCGAGAAGCGTCCATACTTGGAAAATTCTATAGGTAACTCTAGGGAATGCACGGACCAGCTGAACCCCACATCCCCGGAACTGGGGCTCTATTTTAGGAGAGATAAAAAGGAATGAGTTCACTAGAAACTAGAGCCAAGTGGCTCCAGGACACTTGGGCCAAGTCATTTAGGTTTAGGGGAATGTGTGTACATGTGTCCATATGTGTGTACGTGTGGGAGTGACAGTGTGTGTTTTAAACAGCTCACAGAAGTTAAACATTTAAATACGTGTCTAAGAGAAAGGATTTTATCTCGTCTTTTGTATCTGTTATATAAATTATAGTTCAGAGATATTTGTTAAGTATATTATTGTATTTTTGTTCCTTTGGGCATTATGGACACTAACCTTTTAATGTTTCCGGTCCTTTTTCAGGGTGGACAAGCTTCATTTATACCATATCTGGCAATGTGTATATTGGTAAGTGATGGCTCTTTGCTTTGGGTTCAATTGCACGTCATTTAAACTACTGAGGGGGAGGAAGAGCAAGGTGAAACCTTTCATGTGATCAAATACTCTGCCGCCTTCTGTCTGGCACCAGCCCTCTCTCCATCTTCGTACAGCCTGGGACACCCAGGACGGGGCACCTCTCAGCTTCCAGCATGTTCAGTGAGGGAGGAGAATATGAACACCAGTCACGACGGCAGCCATTTTCCTGTGGCCCGTGTGCTGATGTAAGGTCCGGGCACGTCCCTGTGGGTTGACATCTTGTGGACAGATTGACGTCCTCCGTGCAAACAAAGGGATGTACCACTAATGGGCTCAAGGGGAGCAGGAATTTGCAGTCCCAGGTGCTTCTGAGGAATCCCAAAGTTGGTTTTCCCTTATTTTGAGGCTTGTATAAGCTTCCCTCGCTGAGTCTGCTCCAGGAGGGATGTTCGAGACCCACCCGTCATTTTACGGATGAGGAAAGTCAAGTCTAATGACAGTTATTGAACGTGCCACGAGTATGCCTCCGTAGACCTGGGACCAGAACCGAGGACTCCCCTGTCCCGTTTCCCATGACGTACTCCGTGATCTTTGTACGACGACAGCACAGCAGCCGCACCGTCTGCCGTGTCTTTTCCAGTCTTCCCTCTTGGGCTGGCCCCGCAGCCGAGGAGCAGGCCGCGGTGGCCGAGTGGGGCCTGCCCAGCCGGCGGGCTCCGGCCGCTTCGGCTCCCACCGGCCTGTCGCTTGTAAGAAGCTCGGGCGTCAGGCAGGTCTGCGTGGGCCCAGCGGACAGGCGCCGTAGGGACTGTGTGTGTGCGCTGCCCACGCCCCGGGCGCCTTCCCTCCGCCAGAGCCATCTGTGTCGTGGCCCGACGCCGTGTGAGCACCGGGGAAGGCTGCTCCGCCGCGGCCGGGGCAGGGTCAAAGTGCAGGGGCGTGGACGTTCCCAGAAGCCGCCTCACCCCTCCGGTGGCATAAGTGAGGCCTGCGTGTGAGGCCTTTTCCTGGCGTGTCCCCATGGGAATCTGTCCGCGCTGCCCACCGTGGGGACACGCCCTCCCTTCCCTGACTCTCGGTGCCTGGCCGTTGTTTCCTGTGTCCGCCTGCCAGATAAACTCCTCGTACAGAACCTCTTGGGCTGTGCTTCTGGGAGAATGTAAAGTAATAGAATCAGCGTCCCCATCCACTCTTCCCTGCCCCTCATGACAGTGATGGGGGTGTGGTGGGAGGCGGGACAGGCCAACACTGTCATTTCGGAGACCTTCTGGGGTTGGGTGCCCTGCTCTCCCTCGGGCTGGCCGCCTCGGCACTGAGCGATCTCCCTGCGGCCCTAACACGGCCACCTCCCTGGGTAATACGCTGCCAGCCCCGGACAGCTGCTTTATACACGACATCTGCTCTAGATGTGAAGGTGACACCCAGAACCACTTAATCCATTCTTTATAATCTCCAAAAGGGGACTTGAGTTGCCTCAAAGTATTCCTCTGGACAATAGTGGTAACGCAAGCCCACGCAGTTTTGATTTTATAACAGTAAACATGGCCTTCGTTCCTCTTTCGCTGAGTAGCATTTCAGGGATGCGTCAGAAGCAAAATTCATCTATTTCAGCATCTGAAAAAGGATGGAAAAAATGTAGTATCACAGGGATCACAAGTGAACCGTGTGACCCATCTGGAAGGGATGAAACATCATCTGTCTTAGGATCTTTTGAAAAGCGTGAGTGTCACAAAGCACTTCATACAGATGGAGAGCAAAAACTATTTTTATGGAGGTAGCACCATTGACTTGTGGTTTCAAGAGAAACAAAATAATCTGCACACATGGGAAGTAATAACGAAAGCACGTGAGTTCGAAGGCGGTGAGGATCCCGGAAATGCCTGTGTAGAAGGAGGAAAGGCAGGGGCAGCAAACTTGTTGTAAAGGGCCAGATAATAAATACTTGTGTCTTCATGGGCCATATGGCCGCTGAAGGGTGAATTTCATAGATTTTTCATGTGTCGTGAAATGCTTTTCTTTTGATATTTTTCAACCATTTAAGAATGTAAAAACCCCTCTTAGCTTCTGGACTCGACAAAAGCTCCTCTTTTATTTTGGGTTAAATGGTGGTGTGGGGGCCGAAGGGGAGAAAAATGAACAAATCAGCTTCGAAACCTGTTTTCGTTACATTGAAACGTGTGTGCTGTGTCTTCCGTCCCCGTGACCTATTCATTCCAAAACAGGAAGCCTGTACCTCCCCCTCCCCTTCATTCGCTTTGCCCCTCCCCCTCGCCGCCCCCTCCCCCTGGCATTCAAAACCTGGTTTAGTCAGTCGTTACAGCCTTGTTTCCTGACCGACCTTCCGTCCAAGAATGGAGCAAGTGAAAGGCTCATTAATTAGAGGGATAAGAACGACCGATACATCCACTTGCTTTTCTTGAGGTGAGACAGGAGTTTCC
>JAESUZ010000831.1:0-56464 GCA_017311185.1 Proteles cristata cristata
AGATGTTGGATTTGGACAACTGCATGTTCGACGAGCCCTCCCTGGCAACTCTCTGTAAAGCTCTGGCTCATCCCGTTTGTAAACTCCAAAAATTCGGGTAAGTTGGATGTTAACCTGTTCTGTAAGCAGTGGAGTTTCATTCTTTCTACACTGGCTGTTTGGGAAACACCAATGCAAAAGCACAAGGCTGCAATCCAATGGCTCAAGACATATTTTGGGAGCATGTTCCTTGATACCAATGTTTTATTGAGCAAGAAGCAAACTGTTGGCAAACAGGGGACTTTAGGACTGAATATGGTCAACAAGCTTGGTTCAGCCATTATAGGTCAGTTTCCACACAGGAAATGCTTTATTTTCTGGGGTGGGTAGCCACCATTGGTTCTTTCTTCTTCTTCTTCTTTTTTTTTTTTTTTTTTTTTAATGTTTATTTATATTTGAGAGAGAGTGCATGCATGAGAGAGAGAGCAGGGGAGGGGAAGAGAGAGAGGGAGACACAGAATCCTTAGCAGGCCCCAGGCTCTAAGCTCTCAGCACAGAGCCTAACATGGGGCTCGAACCCATGGGACTGTGGGACCATGATCTGAGCCAAAGTTGGCTGCTTAATTGACTGAGCCACCCAGGCACCCCTCACCATTGGTTCCTTCTTGCGTTGTGTAGCCTGTTAGTAGGAAGCTTCAAGTTCACACTGGCATGAAGAAAGCCTAAGTTTTTAGAGCAGATTCCACATCTTGGGGACATCAGTCTTATGTTTGGGTTACATGACCATGTGTGTTTTGGTTTGGGAGTATGTCAAACTGTGGCATCCATTTTGGTTTCTCTTCAACAGATGTTTAAATGTAGTCGTTGGAGAGCTGTAGAGGGAAGTGGGTACCATTTGCTGGGATGATGATGGGTGGAGAATAGATGTTTGCCAGGTAATGAAGGGACCTATGGGAAAATACCCTTCAGTTATTGGAGAAATGTAGTAAAAAATAAGCCTAAAATAGCCAAACTATAGAAAAAGCCCGAATGTCCATCGACTGATGGATAAAGAAGATGTGAGATATATATATGTGTTTATATATATGTGTGTGGGTATGTATATATATATATATATATATATACAATGGAGTATTACTCAGCCATCAAGGAGAACAAAATATTGTGTGCCTGGGTGACTCAGTCAGTTAAGCTCCAACTTTGGGTCAGGTCATGATCTTGTGATTCGTGAGTTTGAGCCCTGGCTCATGTTCTCTGCTGACAGCTCAGAGCCTGGAGGCTGCTTCAGGTGTCTCCCTCTCTCTCTGCCCCTCCCCCACTCATACTCTGCCTTTCTCTCTCTCAAAAATAGATGAAAACATTAAAAAAATATGGGGTGCCTGGGTGGCTCAGTCGGTTAAGCATCCAACTTCGGCTCAGGTCATGATCTCATGGTTCGTGGGTTTGAGTCCTGCATCGGGTTCTGTGCTCAGAGAACAGCTCAGAACCTGGAGCCTGTTTCAGATGCTGTGTCTCCCTCTCTCTCTCTGCCCCTCCCCCACTCATGTTCTGTCTTTCTGTCTCAAAATTAAATAAAAAACAAAAAAAAATTAAAAAATAAGAATGAAATCTTGCCATTTGCAATGATGTGGATGAAGCTAGAATATATTATGCTAAGTGAAATAAGCCAGTCAGAGAAAGACAAATATCCTAAGATTTCACTCATGAATTTAAGAAACAAAACCGATGAACATGTGGGAAGGAGGGGAATTAGGAAGAGAGGGAAGCAAATCACAAGAGACTCTTAACTGTAAAGAACAATCTGAAGGTTGAGGGAGGGAGGGGGGTGAGGGATGGGTTAGATGGGTGATGGGTATTAAGGAGGGCACTTGGGATGAGTGCTGGGTATTGTATGTAGGTGATGAATCACTGAATTCTGCTCCTGAAACCAATATTGCACTGCATGTTAACTAACTAGAATTTAAATTTTAAAAAAGGAAAAAATCATGACAAAAAAAAAAAAAAGAATAAGCATAGAGACTAGGCAGCATTTATGGTATAGAGCTGGCTGCTTTAGGCACATTATCTGTGTTGTTTCCTTTTGATCCTCCAACGGTCTCACTGTCACCGCGATGCAGATCATGCACAAAAGCACAGAGGAGCACACGGCCGCTCCCTGAAGCTTCGGGTTTGCCTGGGCCATGCTCTCCTCTTCACTCCCAGAAGCTGATCTCTTTCAGCTGAAATGTAACTCTTCCTTCAGCTCAAAGCTCACTTCCTCAGAGAAAACTTCCTAAGCTCCCAAAGCACTTTATATATGTCTTATTGGTCATAGTTACCACACATCTAATTATTGACCAATGCCTTTGTGCAAAAGAGTTATTGTAACAGGTCTGAGGCTGTTGTCCCTAGAAAGCCCTGCTCACTGGGTTGGTTGTTGGCTGACCTGTTCGAACCTAGAATCTGGGTAGAATTTCCACACCCTGTTACGAGGAGCTCACTCTTCCCTCACGGTGTAAACATTGTGGTTTATGCTGAAGACGGGCTTTCCTTCAGTAGTGTCCGTGTCTCAGAGGTGTCTCCTGATACTATGGGCACCCCTGTCTACTCCCTGATGGCTGGTCAGCCGGTCTCACCCTGACTGTGCGGATCCTCCCCGATGGGCCCCCCACTGCCCTCCTCTCCCTCCATCTCTGGAAAGGAGGTGCCGTGGGTGTTGTTCACTCCATTAGGAAACCACTCTGCCAAAAATCGCAGAAGTTGTGATTTCCCTCTTCTGTCTGTTCTCATCTGTGTTTTCCTTTTCATAATTCCCATGCCTGTGGCACAATATTTACGTGTTTGAGTCCTTTTCATTTCTGAAAGTTGATCAGGAGGGGAGAAACCAGGGTGTGTTCAAGTCATGACCCCATGACATGTTATGTGGCCTTTATTTATGAGCACAGATAAATAAACATAAAATATAAAAACACAAAAATATAAAACTGCAGATTCTGTATAAGCATAATATGTATATGGTTTTTAAAAATCAGAGCCAGGGGGCGCTTGGGTGGCTTGTCAGTGAAGCATCCAACTTAGGCTCAGGTCATAATCTCAAGGTTCATGAGTTCGAGCCCCGCGCATCAGGCTCTGTGCTGACAGCTCAGAGCCTGGAGCCTGCTTCAGATTCTGTCTCTGTCTCTCTGGCCATCCCCTGCTCGTGCTCTCTCTCTAAAATATAAAATAAAACATTACAAAAAATTAAAAATGAAAGCCAACGTGTACTGGTCATGTTCCAGGCACCACGATATGTTTTCATTTTGTAACCATCATGGTTCTCTTTGTTTCATGAAGAAACCAGACCCCAAAGAAGTGAATTTGCATTTGCCCAACCTTGCAAAAGAATCCAGGAGAAAAACAAAGATTCAAATCCAGTTTTCTCTAACTCTGGAAACTGAGTTTTCAACAATTCCAGATGTGGTCTTCTTTTTTTCTTATTTTCTCCTTAAGGAACAGAATTTAAAATTTTTTTAAAATGTTTATTCATTTCTGAGAGAGACAGAGCGTGAGTGGGGGAGGGGCAGAGAGAGAGGGAGACACAGAATTGGAAGCAGGCTCCAGGCTCTGAGCTGTCAGCACAGAGCCTGACCCGGGGGTTGAACTCATGAACCATGAGATCATGACCTGAGCTGAAGTTGGACAGTTAGCCAACTGAGCCACCCAGGAGCCTCAAAACCTTAGTCTTTAAACAAATGGCTCCTCTCCTTGGGGGAGTGTGATTCTTCTCGGAGCATTAATTCAAATACATGCATCCCTGTTGTATGTCAGCCTCCAGGCTGGACCCATGGGTGCAAAGATGCATAAGCATGGTGTCCCTGTCCTGACAGTGGTTAGAATTTAATATGGGATGACTTTGGTCACCTCCCTTCCTGTATGGGTGGTGGTATGCAGGCACGCAGGGACTAGGAGGCCACAGGAGAGAGCCCGGCAGCCGAGCCTCTGTTTGTGTGCGATCTGAAAATCCCAGGTAGAGAGTTTGCCGTGGGAGTACCAGGATATCTAGTGCTGTGAGCCTAAGCGTGGCAGGCGGGTGGGGGACTGTGTAAGAGGTACCTTCCTTTGTGTTTGGACTCAGTTGCATGAGTTTCCACATCTTTTCTAGGTATAATTTTGCTTCTTATCTTGGAAATAGCCCGGACTTCTTTGAGGCCATTCTTCACAACCCTTATCTGAAATGCCTGAACCTGCACGGCACGCGACTCTCCCTCGTGAACGTCAGGCAGTTGTGTGAGACGCTGAAGCACCCAGCGTGCAGCGTGGAAGAGCTGATGTAAGTCTCGGCTTGTCCGCGCTCAGTGGGGTTTCTTGTCCAGCGTGGAATTGGTAGCGGAATGTGCCCGTTTCCTTCCTGCTTCAGCCTTTGTCCCTCCCTTACTCTGAAAAGTTTCCGTCTCGGCGTCTCCAGATCTCAGAGGAGCGACCTCCACACCTCTCAGGAGGTTTGTCCCTGCTTTCCCTTCTTTGGTAGTCACTCGGATTACTTCTCGTGGACGGCTTACCTTCCTCTTGGTTCTGCCCTCAACCACCCATGCCCAAACCAGAACTCCATTTTCCCTCCTGAAGATTTTCGTAGACACTTAAAATGAGAAATTATATTAATGATCACAAATGTACTTATGTGAATCTGGTAGGTGACAACATTGAAGCCAGAGGGAAAGTGATTTGCCCCAGATCATTTCTTCCTCTTGAAAATTATCTGGGCTGTCCCTACCTACCATAGTTGGGTGGTTTCTAGACATGATCAATCCTTTTTTTTTTTTTTTTAGCAGAAACAAAAGGGGGATGTAATTGAGAACCAAATCATTAAACCACCTGGAGAATATTGTCTTCTCTCCCCTGGTTCGGTGCCTCTTCTTTGCTGGAACAGCTATAAATATAATTGAGATTCAAATACCCAGGTTAACTGTAACTTGGTCAAGGTTCATCGAAAGAGAGGCACATTCCATGCATGAGATATTTGAACAGACAGGCTTTCTGTAGATCCTCTTCCTCATTTGAACTCTCCATATCATGACTTTTTTTCCCCCCCACTCTAGTTCTCTCTAGTGATGGGGAACTTAGAAAATTCCTTAGTACTTTGCTCCATTTCATGTTAGGCCATTTGCATTGGGTTTTAATATTTCACATTAGCATAAGACTTGGGGAACAGATCTAGGAAACCATGGGTCACGTGTAGACCTTTACTGCTAGAAGTTTTGCCTCTCAGGGGCAGACTGACTGTACTCTTGACTTCAGTCTGGTATTGGGGGTGGGAGGCCCCCCAAGTCAGATTCTCCACAGACCAGTAGTTCTCAACAGAGGGCGCTTCTCTCTCTTAGGAAATGTCAGCATCTGGGCATTTTTGACAGTCATCATTGCCTTGGGAGGATGCTATAGACACATAGCGGGTGGAGGTCAGGGATACCGATCTCAGCATCCAACAACACACGGGACAGCGCCCACAACAAAGAATTTTCCAGTTCAAAATGTCAATAGTGCTGAGACTGAGAAACCCGTTCTAGCCTATGATATGCACTATTTTTAAAAAATATTAAAAACATTTTTTTAACATTTATTCAGTTTTGAGGGACAGAGCATGAGTGGGGGAGGGACAGAGAGAGAGGGAGACACAGAATCCAAAACAGGCTCTGGGTTCTGAGCTGTCAGCACAGAGCCTGACATGGGTCTTGAACTCATGAACAGTGAGATCATGACCTGAGCTGGAGTCATATTCTCAACCGACTGAGACACCAGGCGCCCCACCACATTGGTGCTTTTAAAGTCTGGAGTGCATATGGCAGATTTGCTGGTGTGAGACTGGTAGCTGGGATATGCTCTACGGCCTCTCAAAGCCCGTGGTCACATCCTGCAGCACGTGTCTCACACGCAGGTTGGGAAGGTGTGACATCACAGCAAAAGCTTGCGAAGATATTGCCTCGGTCCTGGTCTGCAGCAAGAAGCTGAAGCTTCTCTCGCTAGTGGAAAACCCTCTGAGGAACGAAGGCATGCTGATGCTGTGCGATGGCCTGAAGCACCCAGACTGTGCCCTGGAGACACTGCTGTGAGTCCATCTGGGGAAAGTGGGCTCTGGGGAGACTGTGGACATGTGCACATGGACCCATCAATAGTCAAGGCAATCAAATGCTCACTGAGGTAGGCTGCAGAACACAGTCTATAGTAGGACCTGCTTCCCCATGCCTCAGTTGCCCCATCAGTAAAATGGAGCCAATACAGCACCTCCTCCATAGTGGCACCATGGGGTTGAATTCAAGAGTTGGAGACCCACCCTTAGATGCTTCATGTCTTCTTGAGAGCCCAATAAATCCTGGTTATCATGAACAAGGACCATGCCTTAGATACCCTGGGTGCTGGGGAGAGGGACAAGGCATTCATTTGGTCCATTTAGGAATAAGGTCCGCATGTCCTAGGTTATTACCGGGATCCTCCAGAGCTGCCATTTCTCTCCTGCTGCAAATATGTACAGTGAAGTGCTTCCTCTGCAGTGGGTGGTTGGTCAGAGCAGCAGGAGGGCAGGGCCCCTGTTTGCCCAGTGAGGCCACATGGAAAACTTCGTGTAAAACCAGGCAGAATGTTGTGGTGCTTCCACGTGGGGCAGGTCGCCACATCCGTGGGCGTGCATGAGCAGCCCAGACACAGCTGTGTGTGTGTGTGTGGATGCACATGCATGTATGTGTGCGTGTAGACCTGGGCATCACACACACACACACACACACACACACACGGTGACATTTGAAACAGGAGAGGGAAGGGATACTACCACTGAGATGACATTCTAGACTGTATCTAGAAAATCAACAGTAAAAAATACATTCCAGGAACATTAAACACTGAAACCAAACTATGAAATAAAGAACCCCCTCACCCCCACTTTGATCTATAAAGATTAGAATGAAAATCACCAGGGGTAGAAAAGAAATGACCTATTGGAAGGTGGAAAGATTTCGCTATGAAATAACTGGCTGATGTTATACAATGAATAGAATTAGCGTGTACTTAACGATCGGTAACTAAAATGGGCCGTAATTTTCTAAAGGATTCTTCAAGATCCATCACTCAACAGGGCTTTTGGTTTGTTTTTTATTCCTTAAAAGTACATAGAATTTGGGGCACCTGGGAGGCTCATTTGATTGAGCATCTCACTCTTGATCTCAGCTATGGTCTTGATCTCAGGTTTGTGAGTTCAAGCCTTGTGCTGGGCTCGTGCTGAGCGCGAAGCCTATTTAAAAAAGAAAAAGTGGAGGTTAAGAAACAAAGCAAACAATCAAATGAAGGAAAAAAAGAGACAAACATCACACTCTTTAGTAAAAAAAAAAGTTTATTTTTGAGAGAGAAAGCATGAACACAAATGAGCAGGGAAGGGGCAGAGAGAGAGAGACAGAGACAGAGACAGACAGGCAGAGACAGAAGATCCAAAGCAGGCTCTGCACTGACAGCAGAGAGGCCAGTGCAGGGCTCGAACTCATGAACTGTGAGATCATGACCTGAGCCAAAGTTGGATGCTTAACTGACTGAGCCACCCAAGTGCCCTCAGACTCTTACTGAGAACAAACTGGTGGTTGCAAGAGGGAGGTATGTGGCCAGATGGATGAAATAATGAAATATGTGACAGGGATTAAGAGCACATTTACCATGATGTGCACTGTGTAATTTACAGAATTGTTGAATCATTTTATTGTACATCTGAAGCTATTATAACCCTGTTTGTTAACTATACTTCAATAAAAAAAATTTAAATGAAAGACTACTAAAGATTCAGGAATGTCACTAGTAATTTTAAAAGCAAAAATGTTCAACAAAATAATTCCCTTTATAACAAATGTGCAAAATTTTAAAATATATTCCATGTGTCCAGGATTCTGCCAAACAAATTTATACTATGATTGGAAGCATTAATTTGTTGAGTTTTTTTATGTTAATATGTTAGCAAATAAGAAAGTGAAATGAAAAGTCTTAATAGTAAGCCTCAGCATTTCAAAAAAACATTTTTTTTGAGGCAAGGTAGTAAAGTCAACATAACTTGAAATGGCAGAAAGTATAAAGAATACAAGTGGAGATATTTAGGGAATATATAGGGTAGTGAAACCACTGGAGATTATATTATGCAACCACTAATGTATTAATGCATTTTTTAAAAATGTTTTATTTATTTTTGAGAGAGAGAGAGAGAGAGACAGTGTAAGCAGGGGAGGGTCAGAGAGTGGGAGACACAAAATCTGAAACAGGCTCCAGGCTCTGAGCTGGCCCGACACAGCTCTCAGCACAGAGCCCGACACGGGGCTCAAACCCACAAAGCGTGAGATCATGACCTGAGCCAAAGTCGGACGCTCAACTGACTGAGCCACGCAGACGTCCCTAATGAATTTTCAAAATACAATAAAATGCTTGTTTTATTGAAAAAAGTATGAAGTACGTGCCCATTGTCTGATCTCAAAAGTGAGAAGATGGCAAGGAAACCCCGTCATAGATGAGCAGTGTTTGTTTATCAGGGACTCGTGCTTGCTTCCTGCCAGAGTTCAAGCTCAGGAGTCCCCTGAAGCCCAGGCAAACAGCCAGAGTGAGTGAGGGGCTGCGTGGAGGTGCTGGTGAGCTGGACAGTGCCTGCCCCTCCCACATGGGAGTTTGTTTCCTGCCATGTGTCTTTTGCCACATGACCATCTGCCATGCAATTCCCGGTAGCTGGCTTGTCTGTGGGAGGTAGAAGTATGGAATTGCATGTGAAATCTCTTGGTTCTCACATGTTGACCAGTAACTTAAAAAACAAACAAACATGTTAAACGTAGTATCAACTAAATGCACTGCATCCAGGGGTCACATTCAGTTGTGAGCTGCTGGTATCTTATGCTTCCTGCTACTTTCCAAATTTCCAACAGCGGGCATACCAGAAGAATCACATTAAATACGACATCATGCAGCACATCTCACCAAATAATCACAACATGTCACTAGAAGGGATGACTTGGGCTAAGGTCACCTAGCCGGTGGTGACCCGATTTGAAACTGGAATCTGAGACTCTGTTCCCAGTTTGGGACACCCTGTTCCGTATTCCACATTCCTGCTTCTGTGTTTGTGCAGCTGCTTGTGTGTTCTAATCCTCTCATTTTCCTCAAGTGACCATGGAGTATGAGGAATGACTTGCATGTGGCTTCATGCAAAGATTACCAGATGGAGCCTGAGCGGGTTCACAAGTTTGTGTGTGTGTGTGTGTATGTGTGTGTGTGTGTCTTTGCAGGCTGATGTGCTGTGGCCTCACCTCTGTGGCCTGTGACTACATCTCCCAAGCCCTTTGGTGCAACAAATCCCTGTCCGTTCTTGATCTGGAGTCAAATCTCCTGGAAGATAATGGAGTGGCATCTCTTTGTGAGGCACTGAAGCACCCAAATTGCAGCATCGAGCAGCTGTGGTAGGTCTGGCTATGGTTTGCATGAATGTCAGAGTTTGCTTATTGGATATCAGCACCCTGGAAAGGAAACAGGAAGGGGGAACATCAAGGGGTCTGTTGAAAAAAAGCAAGGCTGAATGGTGACCCTGCCCAACACTTGCAGGCGCGTCCAGGGGTGCTGACATGTGTGAGTCTTGACCAGAGAGTCTGACGGGTCTTGGGTAGGACGTGCTGTTCTGGAATTGGGTCTCTGGCCTCAGGAAGATGAGAAATGGAATCCCGAGTGCCTTGGGCTAACCAATGAACATGTGGGGGCATCTCTCCTCTCCTCCAGTGTGACATGAGGATAATTATGTTTCCCATGTTGAAGAATTGAGGTGACTAGTGGGAGTAGTGCACATAAAGAATTATTGCCAATGACTTACCCAAAATAAGCACTGCATAAATAGTGGCAGGAGGCATAGCATAGGGATTGTTGCTTCTACTGGGCACTGGAAACTCTTCTGGGTAGACAAGATGATGGATTAGTAAATGAAACACTGTAATGTCTCTGTTTCCATGGAAGTCAATTTTATGGTGTCTCTCTCTCTCTCTCTCTCTCACACACACACGAGGGTGTGCTGCAGGTATGTGTGTATATATCATGGTTTCTCAATCTTAGCACTATTGACATTTGGCCTGAGTCATTCTTTGTTGTGGGAGAGTGGCTGTGCTTTGTAGGATGTTTAACACCATCTCTGGCTCCTACCCACTAGATGCTGTTATACCTTCTCTCCCAGTATGGTAGACCAAAATTGTCTGCGGGCATTGCCCAATGTCCCCCCAATGTCTACACATGTGTATGTGTCCATATACACACATGTGTGCATATCAGACTCATGGATATATGCAGACATATGTGAGTGGGTGATAAGTACTGTGGGGAGTTGGGGACGCAACAGAGACTGGGGATATGATACTATATAAAATATTGAGAAAGGTCCTCACCAAAGGTGATAACAGTGCAGAGATATGAAGGTAGTGAGGGAGTAACCCCACTGATACTTGGGCAGGAGCATTCCAACCAGCAAGAACAGGAGCAGAGGCCTTGGGGGAGCAGATACGGGCGGCAGAATTGCAGCCCTGGATGTTGGGCAGGAAGGTGGAGGAAGCACCATCATCATCTCAGAAATACCTGGGCACTTCTTCGTCTGTACGCACAAATGAAAATAAGCTAAGCCGCGCAAGATGGGACCTCATGATTGTGTATTTTCTCCCCAGGCTGTCGGATTGTTACCTTACTTCCCTTTGTTCCAAGGACCTCTCTGCTGTTCTTGTTTGCAATGAAAAGCTAAAGACTCTGAAACTAGGAAGCAATGATCTACAAGATGCTGGTGTCAAGGAGTTATGTAAAGCCCTGAAGCATCCGAACTGTAAAGTAGAGACTCTCGGGTGAGTGTTCACTGATTGCCTTTATGAGAAGGCTTACCCATTTCAGGAATAAGAAAGGCTAGAGGACTAGTGGTACTTAGGAGAAGCAAGTTTAAAAACATGTGTGTCTGGAATGATCTGATTAGTAAAATGCCACACCGTGAAGCCAGGGGTTACTCAGCTTTGACTCTATTGACATTTGGGACTGAATAGTTCTTTGCTGTGGGGGGAAGGGGAGTGTCCTGTTCATTGTATGACGTTCAGCTGTATCCCTGGCTTCTCTCTATCTGTGAGATGACAGTAGTACTCTCCAGGTGTGTCAAATGTCTTCAGATGTTGCCACATGTCCCCCAGGGGACACAGTGGTCCTGGTTGAGAACCAATGGTCTAGACTGTCAAGTCTCCTGCTCACAGGCATGGAATTGGCATCTCACAGTGGTATGCCTTCTGGACTGCCAAAGCTGGTGTTTCCCTGTTGCAGGCTGGAAATATGTCACCTCACCACTGCCTGTTGTGAGGCCCTGGCCTCGGCTCTCACTGGCTGCAAATCACTGAGGAACCTGAACCTGGACTGGATTAGCTTGGACCACGACGGGGCAGTGGTGCTGTGTGAAGCTATGTGCCATCTGGACTGCACTCTGCAGCGGCTTGGGTGAGTGAACGCCATTTCCCTTGCCGAAGAGTGACCTCAGAGTGAGGGAGGTCCGTGAGGGAGGTAGGTTTTCACTAATCTTGGCATGGCTGACATTTGGGTTGGAGGGTTCTTTGCTATGGTGGTGCCCTGCGCATTGCAGGACACTGAGCAGCATGTCTGGCCTCCCCCTGCACATTACATGCCCATCATACCTTGCTCTGGTCATGGTGATAGAAAATGGAAATGTCAAAGTTGCTAAGAAACAAGATTTTAATTGTTCTCACCACAAAAAAAGAAATTATAATAATGTGACATAAATGTTGTTAGCTAATGCTAAGTTGGCAATATATAGATGTTACAAACCAATGTTGTATATTTTAAACTTATCCAGTGTTATGTACCAATGGTATCTCAATAAAATAATAATAAATTTGGGGCGCCTGGGTGGCTTAGTCGGTTAAGTGTCCGACTTTCGCTTGGGTCATGATCTCGCGGTTCGTGGGTTCGAGCCCGGCGTCAGGCTCTGTGCTGACTGCCAGCTCGGAGCCTGGAGCCTGTTTCAGTCTGTGACTCCCTCTCTCTCTGACCCTCCCCTGTTCACGCTGTCTCTCTCTCTCTCCTAGAAAAAAATAAAATAAAATAAAATAAAATAAAAATAAATTAATTTTAAGATAATTAGTTAAAAAAGAATAGCTATGGCATCTATTCCCTGAAATAAAACACAAATGTCTCCCGGTCCTGTCAAACGTCCTCTGAGAGACAAAATTGCCCCAGGTGAGAACCACCGCCTCACTGTAAACACCATCTCCTGCTTATATTGCCCATAAAGATGTAACCTCAGCTTGGATGTGGTGGATGGGTCTATAAAGGGCTGAGAATTTTGACCCAGAGCACTTTCCTAGAAGGGTAGCAGTCAGTGTTGTTCTGAACATCATATTTGCATGTAAAGTATATGTATTTGACATCTGTAGAATGAATATTTGGGTGCCTTCTGTATGCCAGGCCCCTGGATGACATGCTGAGGAGGAACAGAATGATTTACACCCCTGTTCTCCACATTCCTATCCTTTCTCCACATGTTTAAAATGATTTTCCCAGTCGCGTCTAGGGAAGAATGGATTGGGAGGAGGCATTGGGATGTGGAGAGGCAAACAATGATGCATGAAGTCAAGAAACTGTGGTCTCCACTTTCCTAGGCTGGACAAATCTGTATTTGATGAGGAGACTCAGATGCTGCTGACGGCTGTGGAAGAGAAAAATCCCCACCTGACTATTTCCCGCCAACTCTGGGTCAACGAAGAGTACAGGATCAGGGGTGTGCTCTTCTGATGGGGAACACCTCAAGTAATCTTCTCACAAAGGCTTTTCCTTGGTCACAGTGGGTGTTCTCATCCTGACACACCCTGTCTTATAAACTGTAATTCATGGCGGTGGGGCTGTGATTTCAGACCCGTCCCCTTACAGTGTCCTAGCGATACGACAGTGGAATGTGACTCAGTGTATAAGTGTCATCTGTGCCTAAGTCCCCATACCCATCTTTAAAATTCCCATCATACCTTGCAGTATTTAGAGGAATTACATTAAATGGATAAATACTTTGGAAAGCACGACTTTATTTTCTTGGTGGGTGTGTTGGGATATAGGCACTTGGATTTGAGGGAACCATAAGCCCTTGACAATTTTGACTTAGAAGTGATGGCAGAAAGTGTCCATAGATTATAGATTTTATTGCTGTGACTACATCTAGCATCCACCCAAACTTTCCATTTTTAGTTTGTGCAAATCTAGATTTTTGTTTTGTAGTCAAATAATAAAAATATATTTCCAAGTCTCTACTTATCCTTTGTTTTAATTTTTTAAATATTTATTTATTTTTTTGGAGAGCTCAAGTAGGGGAGGGGTAGAGAGAGGGGGACAGAGAATCTGAAGCAGGTTCTGTGCTGACAACAAGCCTCATGTTGGCTTGAACTCCTGAACCGTGAGATCATGACCTGAGTTGAGGCTTAACTGACTGAGCCACCCAGGTGCCCTTCTACTTAGCCTTCAGACCGTCCTACTCCAATAGCTTAAAAAAATTCAGTATTCTTTGAGCACCTGGGTGACTCAGTTTGTTAAGCTTCTAACCCTTGATTTTGGCTCAGGTCATGATCTCATGGCTCATGAGATCGAGCCCTGTGTCAAGCTCTGCAGTGACAGCGTGGAACCTGCTTGGGATTCTCTCTCTCCCTCTCTCTCGGGCCCTCCCACTCCCTCTCAAAATAAATAAATAAAAATTTAAAAAATTCAGTATTTTTTTTACATGCATCTACACAGTTTAATCCAATGTTTTCTTTATCAAATATACATAAATACCTCATTGTTTAATTAAACATGGCCTGATTTTCTGTTGCCTCTACCAGAAATTATTCATGCCTTATTGACCCTATATAGAACTTAATTTTGATTGAATATTATTTTTAAAACTTTTAGCAAAAATTTAAAAACGTTATTATTTTTAAAATTATTGTTTAATTTACATCCATGTTAGTTAGCATATGGTGCAACAATGATTTCAGGAGAAGATTTTTTAATGCCCCTTACCCATTTAGGCTATCCCCCCACCACAAACTTTTAGCAAACTTTATTTTTCAGAGCAGTTTTAGATGCACAGCAAAATCAAGAAGAAGAGATTTTCCATACCCCGACCCTATTTATGCCCCTAGTTGATCTAAGGAGTTGACAAATCAGTCACGATTCCTATTGTTGCCATTGCTTTATATTTTATATTTATATTTTAAAAATAAGAAAATGCAAAAACATATAGAATATCCAAAACAATCTTGAAAAATAACTAATTGACTTGCCATAATTAATGTTCATAGGATTGAGGGTCATTTTCTTTTTTGTGAATTTCCTCTTTATTGTTTTGCCCAATTTTCTATTTGCTTTTTGGCCTTTTTCTTGATTTTAAAGAATCTCATGCTATCTTTCTACCTGTCCTACATATTACTTCTCCCTGAATCTTGTTTGTACATCCAGGAATGCTTTTTCCCAGGGAAAAGTCTGGAAATAAAGAAGGACAGCCTGGTTGACTGATGAGAGGTGAGGGAGCAGTGCCCTCTGGGTGATTTGGGGAACAGATCACGACCTCCCGTGGAGGTACATGGACACTGGGGATGCCCGTGGTTTCAGAGGCAGGATAGACTAGCTTCAAGTGGGATATTCTCCAGGAGTAAAAGACATGGGGCCATAAATGGTAAGAATTATCGTATTTAAGTCAAGGGAGAGACTAGGTTCCAGATCAGACGGAGATGCTCTGTATGACCCAGTCATGGTGACTGCCTGATTCTGGAAACATGAGAGCACTGAAGAAAATGCTCATTTGGAAATATTATAAAAGGGACCCCTGACGTAGCCTTGAGTTTCTTTTTTTTTTTTAATTTTTATTTTTGAGAGAGAGAGAGACAGCATGAGCAGGGGAGGGTCAGAGAGAGAAGGAGACACAGAATCTGAAGCAGCTCCAGGCTCTGAGCTGTTAGCACAGAGCCCGACGCGGGGCTTGAACCCATGAACCGTGAGATCATGACCTGAGCTGAAGTCAGACACTTAACCGGCTGAGCCACCCAGGTGCCCCCAGCCTTGTTTCAATTCTGCAGATGGCAATGCTGACTCTGAAGTTAGATTTTTCCACAGGGAGCACAGAAACAGCTGCTCGTCAGGAACTTCCCTTTAATTACCAGAAGTAACTGGTGAAGACTTGGAATGGGCATAAAATCTTCTCATTAGAGACACTCCAGGCTCTCCATGCAGACAGTGTCACCTAGACTACAGCCATTACCATGTCACCTGTGTCGAGAGGTCAGGTCTGGGGCCCTGTCCCTATAACTATGGCTCATCCTGATGGACCCTTCTCTTCACAAAGCTCTGGAGCAAAGACCAGCCAGATGTGTGCTTCCTTATGTTCAGTCTCCGAGCAAAACCCAGGAGACAGGAGTCTGCAACAGGAGAGGACCTCAGAACTGGGTTTGTATAGAAGCGTTGTCGAGGGCAGGTGCTAACCCTGCCTGTGCTCTGGCTGGGCCGGTGACTGGTGGACATATTTTGGGGAGTGTCCCCCGGTGGGACCACAGTGGGAAGATTCACTGCAGACATCTGCGTGCTAGAGTCCCTGACAATGAGAGAAAAAGAAGATGGGGATCTCTTTGGAATCTGAGCCAAGCTTTGGATGACCAGAGCCACTGACCTCTTAACCATGTACAAAAATCTGCTTATTTTCTCAAACCTAACAGATTTTTAGGCTTGTGTGTATATACAAGTAGAAAACTCATGTGTAGAGTTTGGGTTATAACTTCAAAATATTAACATTAATAAGGCCCATTGACACATTCATGTACAAACAGATACAGAGAAAAGCAGCCTGTGGTATAATGATACTATGATTTAATTATCCCGTTTTTTTTTTTCCTTTTTGAAATCCTACTGCCATAGGATGCAATTGCGTCATTATCCCTCCAGAGATTTTTAGGGGGTCTTTTTCTTTATTTTGTATTTGTGTGTTTGCGTGTGTATGTGTGTGGCATCAAGGAGAGAGAAAAAATGTGAGATGAATTATATTTAATTGTATTTAATTTTCAGAAGTAGTTTGGAGGAACATACCTGATCTATTCTTCCTTTGGGTCTAGTAATACGTTTTCCTCATATCCCTGGTAGTGATAGATACTCAAAACAAGGGGAAAAATACTACCTATCATAATCATAATTTCTACTATTACTCTTGGTACTTATTTTTCTTTTTAACTTTATTTTGGAGACAGAGAGAGACAGACACACAGAATGTGAGCAGGGGAGGGGCAGAGAGGGAGACAGAATCTGAAGCAGGCTCCAGGCTGTGCTGACATCAGGGCCCAATGTGGGGCTCAAACTCACAAACCGTGAGCTCATGACCTGAGCCAAGATCAGATGCTTAACTGAGCCACACAGGGACCCCTTTTAACACTACATGGGAACTAACGAACTTCTGGTCACTGCGATCAACAGTTGACATAAAAATCCCATGTGTGTTCACTCTGAGGACACTTCAGGGTCATACTGTATATTAAGAAGGCTACTGATTTTTTTCTTCTCTCCCATCACTCTTATGAATAATGTTAAGAGTTCTCAAAATCTAACAGTTGATTTTCTTGCAATTTTAAAGAGTTAGATAATCTTACACATTTGAACATGAATTTGCATGTTCCTACTTCATTATCTTAGGTTAATGAATTATGGTGATAGGATAACTCTTCAATTCCAGAAGGGGTACAGTGTACCTGTCTCCCTTCACTGATTTATTCACTAAAAGCATGTTTGTTTAGCACTTTTTGTGGGTCAATCATATTTCTTTTTTTTTAAACTTTTTAAATTTATTTTTGAGAGAGAGATAGAGACAGCGTGAGCAGGGGAGGGTCAGACAGAAAGGGAGACACAGAATCAGAAATAGGCTCCAGGGTCTGAGCTAGCTGTCAGCACAGAGCCCGATGCGGAGCTTGAACCCACGAACCATGAGATCGTGCCCTGAGCCAAAGTTGGCCACATAACCAACTGAGCCACCCAGGTGCCCCATGTGGGTCAATCATATTTCTTAAATAAGACAGGCACGGTTCTTAGATTCATGGTAATTTACATTCTGGCAAAGAGGTTATAAAAGTAAATAGAAATATTGGGGCGCCTGGGTGGCTTAGTCGGTTAAGCGTCTGACTTTCGCTTAGGTCATGATCTCACGGTTCGTGGGTTTGAGCCCCGCGTCGGGCTCTGTGCTGACTGCCAGCTCAGAGCCTGGATCCTGTTTCAGTCTGTGACTCCCTCTCTTTCTGAGCCTCCCCTGCTCATGCTGTCTCTCTCTCTCTCTCTACTAGAAATAAATAAAACATTAAAACAAAGTGTTTTAAAAAAAAGTAAATAGAAATATGAAGTAATAATGTGAAATTGTGAATTGGTGTCCGTGGCCTCCTCTCCAGGTTGAGTTGTCTATTGAATATGACTGTGTCTCCCTTTTCCAAAGAAGAAAAGGCCCAGGATCCCTTTATGAGGTCACGTAACTAGAAGAAGAGTCCGTATGTCAGCACGAACACAGCCTGGCCTTCGCTCCAGACCACCCTGAAGCCCTCACCATGTCTTTTTAGAACAATGCCCTAAGAACCACAGTGGAAGTGGCTCTGACAACCATTTTGTTTTTCCAGATGGGCTTTGGGCCTCTGGCCAATGTCACTCTCTTCCTCCTCAATGTCTCCCCAATCTTGTGTAGACACAAGCAGAGGCCTCCCAACCCGATTCTTGCCCACAAGGCTGCAGCCAATCTTAGTTCTTTTTGTGATTTTTAAATTTTTTAAAAATTTAAAAATTAATTTTTTTCTTTTATAGTTTATTACCAGTTGGTTTTCATACAACACCCCGTGCTCATCCCCACAAGTGCCCTCCTCCATGCCCTTCATCCCCCTTCCCCTCCCCCCACCCCCATCAGCCCTCAGTTTGTTCTCAGCATTCAAGAGTCTCTCATGGTTTGCCTCCCTCCCTCTCCCCAACTATTATCTCCCCTTCCCCATCCCCATGGTCCTCTGTTAAGTTTCTCCTGTTCCCTCTGCTGGGATTCCCCACATGATGGTGGTTTTTGTTTTGAGGAAGCCCCTGTCAAGTCTTGGGTGTAAATTTGTATATTACATACACAGAGTGGCTCACAGCATCACCATGTGCTGTAACTGTGCCCTGAGTACCTGTCAGTTCTTCACACTCATCCCGGGGAGAGTGGTGTGGACGATGCCCAGAGGAAGAGCCCCCAAGATCACTGGTCCTTCCTGTTGTATCTGCTGGGTGTTCAGCGTCTTAATGAATACCTGTGTTCCCGTGAAAATCATTGGTGCACAGGACAAGGGAAATGGTAGTAACATCCTCAGGAAGCGGTTTCGCTCATCGAGTCCCAATAGAAGCACTACCATCCTTGGTTTGTCTCCGATGCCGTGCTTATTGGCCTCGTGGTCTGCTCCAGTGGCTCCGTGGTGCTGCTCCTGCACAGGCACTGCCGGAGAACACAGTATATTCACACCCGCAACAGCTACTGCAAATGCTCCCCAGAGACCAGAGCTGCCCACACCATCCTGATGCTGGTGGCCATCTTTGTCAACTTTTATGTGCTGGGTTCTATTTTTGCATTTTATGTCACTGCCTTTTTCGATTTCTATGGTTGAGAGAGACCTCTAGTATATTGGCTTTCTGTTTCTCCACTTTTAGCCCCTTCTTGCTGAGCCTTCGGCATCCTGGGGCTCCTAGGTCCTGCCCTTGAGTTGTTAGAAATCAAATGTAAATATGCAGAAGACAGCTTTAATAACCACCATGATCACTCTATTCGGTGATCACTTACTCAGCACTGTTTTTTGTTTTGTTTCTACATAATATCTACTTTATGGAGGTTGACTTTGATACTTGGGCTGCACCAAGAGACCTCAAAGTCAATCCGCAAATTATGAGATTGAAACGGACACAAAAATTGTTGAGGAAACATGTCTCCCCCTCGACCAGTGCAGCTGCTGAAACAAATCTGCTTTCTTCAGGAATATTCAAAGTGTTTGTGCAAATTTTATCTCAGTGTAGGCATGCCAAACACACTGGCATATATTGGTACATGAATCTAATATTGATACAGATAAATACAACTCCATGGAGGGCAGAGGCTTTATTTCATGGGTGCAGGTAAGAAACATGGCAGTCTTCTACATGACTTTCTTACTGAATTTGACTCCTACTTCCCTAATATGCTGTAATATTACACGGATAATCAGTGTCGTCCAATGGGTTGCTTTGCCTTTGAACCCTGTGGATTTTCTTTACATGACAGACCTTCAGTAGAGTTCATCGGTCAGATAAATGAAGTAGGAATGCCTGGGTGTCTCAGTCGGTTGAGCGTCAGACTTCCACTGAGGTCATGATCTCACAGTTGGTGAGTTCGAGCCCCTTATTGGGCTCTGTGCTGACAGCTCAGAGCGTGGAGCCTCCTTCAGATTCTGTGTCTCCCTCTCTCTCTGCCCCTTCCCTGCTTGCACTATGTCTCTTCTTCAAAAATAAACATTAAACAAACTTAAAAAAATAAAGTAATATTGAGGGTTCAAGCCACCATTTGTAGATTTGTCACTCAGATTTTTTAGTTTATCTCTAAAACATAGAATCTGGGGACTTAGTTTTGTCTTTGTCCATTTGCTTTTTTCTTTGTTTTCCTTTTTGCCTCTTTTTGGGATGTCTGGTATTTTATTTTTATTTTTTTTCCTTAAATAGTTTATTGTCAAGTTGGTTTACGTATAACACCCAGTGCTCATCCCAACAAGTGCCCTCCTCCATGCCCATCAACCCCTTCCCTCTTCCCCACCCCCATCAGCCCTCAGTTTGTTCTCAGCATTCAAGAGTCTCTCATGGTTTGCCTCCCTCCCCCCACCTATTTTTTCCCTTCTTCTCTCACATCATCCTCTGTTAACTTCCTCCTAATCCACCTATATGTGCAAACATATGGTATTTGTCCTTCTCTATCTGATTTATTTCGCTCAGCATAAAACCCTCAATGTCCATCCATGTTGCTACGCATGGCCAGATTTCATTCTTTCTTGTTGCCATGTAGTATTCCATTGTATAGGTAAACTACATCTTCTTGACCCATTTGTTAGTTGATGGACACTTAGGCTCTTTCAGTGTTTTGGCTATTGTGGCGAGTGCTGCTATGAACATTGGGGTACATGTGCCCCTATGTATCAGCACTCCTATATCCCTTGGGTAAATTCCTACCAGTGCTATTGCTGGGTCATAGGGGAGTTCTATTCTTAATTTTTTGAGGAACCTCCACACTGTTTTCCAGAGGGGCTGCACCAGTTTACATTCCCACCAACAGTGTAGGAGGGTGCCCGTTTCTCCACATCCTTGCCAGCATCTAGATTCTCCTGATTTGCTCATTTTAGCCACTCTGATCAGTGTGATGATATCTCAGTGTGGTTTTGATTTGTATTTCCTTAAGGAGGAGGGATGCTGAGCATTATTTCATGTGTCTGTTGGCCACCTGGATGTCCTCTTTGGAGATGTGTCTGTTCATATCTTCTCTCCATTTCTTCACTGGGTTGTTTGTTTTTCGGGTGTGGAGTTTGGTGAGTTCCTTATAGATTTTGGATACTAGCCCTTTATCTGATATGTCATTTGCAGCTATCTTTTCCCATTCCGTCGGTTGCCTATTAGTTTTATGGATTGTTTCCTTTGCCGTGCAGAAGCTTTTAATCTTGGTGAGGTCCCAGTAGTTCATTTTTGCTCTTGATTCCCTTACCTTTGGGGATGTCTGGTATTTTAATAGTCCCTTTTAAAAATTAATGGTGACTGGGTGCCTTGGTGGCTCATTTAGTGGTCAAGCATCCAACTTCAGCTCAGGTTATGATCTCATGGTTCATGAGTTCAAGCCTTGTGCCAGGTTCTGCACTGACAGCACAGAGCCTGCTTGGGATCCTCGGTCTCTCTCTCCCCCTCTCCCTTTCATTTCCTATCTCTCTCAAAAATAGACATTTAAAAATTAATAGTGTTAAGTTATAACTTTTTAGTGGTGGTTTTAGCTGCTTTAAAGTGGCTTTCCAGGGCACCTGGGTGGCTCAGTCGTTAAGTGTCACACTTTGGCTTAGGTCATGATCTCATGGTTCATGAGTTCAAGCCTTGAGTCAGGCTCTGTGCTAACAGCTCGGAGCCTGGAGCCTGTTTCGGATTCTGTGTCTCCCTCTCTCTGCCCCTCCTCTGCTCATACTCTGACTCTCTCTCTCTCTCTCTCTCAAAAAAAATGAGCATTAAAAGTTTTTTTAAAAATGGCTTTCCAAAGTATTTTATCTTAGTTACAACTACTGTTGATCATTTTACAGAATATGTAAGAATTTTACAATAGTGTAATTCCATGTATCTTATAATGTTTTATATTATTTTTACAAATTTATATTCTCCATATGTTATTACCTACAACTAATGCTGTTATTTTTGCTGTCGTGAGCCAGTTGTCTCTTATAGAAAATAAGAAATGATAAGAAAATATAGATTACACTTCTGTCTACATGATTTCCAGTTTTGCTGATAATAATTCTTTTGTGCCTATTTTCCTCTGGTAGAATTTTCCTTCAGTATGAAGCACCTTCTTCAACTGTTTTGGAGTACAGCTTTTCTCTGTGTGAGTTGTTTCAGTATTTATTTATCTAAATATATCTTTATTTCACTTGCTGTTTTTCCCATTATGTTATACAAAATGTCTATTTGAAAAAAGATAATAAAATATGATCAATGATAAAAGATATTTAGCAATATACAATCTCATTTTAAAAATTGAGAATTCAATGCCTTTGAATTATTTTTATTTTTAAAATTATTAATTTGAAATAATTTCAGATACACATAATTATCTCTCTTACCCAGATACCCCAATGGTTAACATTTTACCACACTTGATTTATCAACTAATTTCTGTATGTTTTATTCTGTCATCACTATTTTTGTTCTGAACCACTTGAGAGCAATGTGCATACAAGGTGTACATCGTCCCAAACTCACTAGTGTGGTTTTCCCTCGAACAGAAACAAGACTACATAACAACGTACTGTCCTTTGATTTAGAAAATCAGTGTAGATACACCACCACTGCTGTATCCATGGGTCATATTCAAATTTTCCAAGAGATCCAAACACATCTCCTTTTCCTTTCTGGTTGGGTATAGGAATGTGTGCTCTACTTTGTTGCCCATGTCTCTTCTTCTACAGGCTTAAACTGTTATGATGACTTTCCCTTTCTTTATATTACACTCTACTTTCTTCTGTTGAATGACCCTCCCCTGGATCTCTCTGGGCTTCCTTAAGACCAGACTCAGCTCATACTATCTCAGTAGAAGGACCTTGGAAATGAGGCTGTGCTCTTCCCTGTGTCTCACATCAAGACACACATGGTGCTAACCCATCCTGATAGAGGTGATGTTCACCTTGATCTCCTGGTTAGGCTGGTGTCTACCAAATATCTCCATCTTACATTGACCATTTGGTCTTTGTAGATGATTAGCACATTATGGGGAGATATCTTTCTTTTTGTAGTTGTATTTATTTGAGTGAGAGAGAGCTCAAGTGGGGAAGAGACAGAGAGAGAGGCAGAGAGAATCTCAAACAGGCTCCATGCTTTCAGTGCAGAGCCCAATGCAGGGCTCAAACTCATGAACTGTGAGATGACCTGAGCTGAAGTTAGAGGTTTAATTGACTGAGCCACCCAGGCACCCCTTTTTTTTTTTTTTAAAGTAGGCTTATTCCCAGAGCAGAGCCCCAAACAGGGCTTGAACTCACGATGCTGAGATCAAGACCTGAGCTAGATCAAGAGTCGGATGCTTGACTGACTGAGCCACCCAGGTGCCCCAAGGAGGAGATGTCTTAAGACTCTCCTAATATGTTGTTTCTTATTACCTTATACTCACCTGCCTTAGTGGTCACAGCTCCCACGGGAATCAAAGAATAATAGGATGGTCCTCCAATATCACTCCTCAACATTAGCAGGAATCTACTGAAGAAAGAGGCTTCCCTTCACCCCATGCATTTACTTAATCATTCATTCATTCACTTTTATTAATGTCAAAAGGATCCTTAAATTCTTGTATGATTTAATAGATTGCATTCTGATACAATCACATATCTGTTTTCGTGTTCATGTATTCCCAGATTGGCCAATGGAAGGTCTGTATAGCTGCATGGTTTTAAAAAAAGGAGTCACTGTAAGCTCATCTTGTGCTGTTCCTGATGTAGCCCTGGCATCCACCATTTCACCAAAGAATACCAATGCCCTCAAATGGAGGTCAGCTGTAGAAACTGAGACCTGCTTTTAGGTTTGTGCATTGCTACTAGTATGCCATTCCTTCTGGGAATTCCCAGCAAAAAGCTCACCGGGTGTGAAGCTTACTTAAAAAAATTAGGGGTGCCTGGGTGGCTCAGTTGGTCGAGTGTCAGATTCTTTTTTAAAAAATTTTTAATGATTTATTTATTTATTAATAGTTTATTGTCAAGTTGATTTCCATATAACACCCAGGGCTCATCCCCACAAGTGCCCTCCTCCATGCCCATCACCTCCCTTTTCTTCCCCCCCACCCCCATCAGTCCTCAGTTTGTTCTCAGCATTCAAGAGTCTCTTATGGAGACAGAAGGAGGCAAGCCATGTTTTATTTATTTTTGAGAGAGAGACAGCATGAGGAGGGTAGGGTCAGAGAGAGAGGGAGACACATAATCCGAAGACAGGCTCCAGGCTCTGAGCTAGTTGTCAGCACAGAGCCCAGAGCCACAGATTCTTGATTTTGGCTTGTGTCATGATCCCAGGGCCATGGGATCATGCCCCGCGTTGGGTGCTGCACCAAATGTGGAGTCTGCTTAGGATTCTCTGTCTCCTCCCTCTGCCCCTCTCCCCTTCTTGTGCTCTCTCATTCTCTCTCTAAAATAAAATTTAAAAAAGAATTAGCTCTAAAAGTAGAATAAAAAACATAAAGACATATTCAATAGTAAACAAAAGATGGTAAAAAGAACAATTTCTGGGTGGAAAAGACTGTTGGAAACCCATGGGGGGGATGTATGGTTGTCCCAAAGCTTGGGGACATGAAGGGCTTTCAGATATCAGGGTGGGTTGCTGGCACTGGAAGTCTGAATTCTTCTGTTATCATGTTATAACAGAACCTGTGATTTGCACAGGGCATGTATTTTATGCTCTGTTGGAGACACCCCCGACGCTCCATGCAGGTAGTGTCACTGAGACAACAGATGACATCTGTGTGGGGAGATCAGGTCTAGGGACCTGTCCCTGTAACTCCAGCTCGTCCTGTCTGACACTTCTGTGCACAGAGGTCTGCAGCAAAGACCAGCCTGGTTCAGGGCAAAACGGAGGAGAGCAGGGTCTCCAAGAGAGGAACTTGAGGGTGTGGTTGTGCACCAACATTGGGCAGGATGCACGCCCACCATGTCTCACTCTGAGGGTCTGCATCTGTGCCATGGCTGGGTGGAGGGTGAGTGTGTGTGTGTGTGTGTGTGTGTGTGTGTGTGTGTGTGTGTGTGTGTTGGAGGCCTCTCAGGGCGGGACTAGACTCATGTGGTTCACTGCCAACCCTGTGCCCTGAGTTCCTGGCAATGAGAGGAGACCCTGGTCTCTTTGGAATCTTTGCCAAGCCCTTGATGACCAGAGTCACCGAGCTCTTTCCCATTGTGACCAAGGAATTGTTTGGGGGGGGGGGCTGGGGGGCTCAGTCAGTTAGGCATCCAACTTCGGTTCAGGTCATGATCTCTCAGTCTGTAGGTGTGAACCCTGCATTGGGCTCAGAGCCTGGAGCCTGCTTCAAATTCTGTGTCTCCTCCCCTCTCTGCCCTTCCCCTGCTCACACTCTGCCTCTCTCTCAAAAATAAAAATAAACATTGAAAAAAATTTTTTAAAGGAATTGTTTCATTGGCTCTGAACAGATTGAGGCTTGCATGTGAAGAAGCTCTCAGTGTCTCTCTATCCAGGTCTTATTCCCCATCGGCCACAGCACATGACGATGCCTCCAGGCAGCTCTTCTGGGCTCTAGGCTACCACTTTACTACAAACCAGCTCTAACGCCTGCGCTCCCCTCTTCTGGCTCAGCACCGCAGTGAACGCTGGCTGCTTCCGTATACCGCATGCACCTAGTCACAGAAGCAAGAAGGCCCCAGAAAATACGAGGAAGCTAGTGGATTAAAACGTGTGTAGGCACAAGAGACACAGCTGCCTTTAAATTTCTTTTTCTTCCTTTATTTTTTATTTTATTTTATTTTATTTTCTTACAAATAGTTTATTGCCAAGTTGGTTTCCATGTAACACCCAGTGGTCATCCCCACAACCTTTTCTTTTGCCTTTAAACTTTGTTTTAGGGGCGCCTGGGTGGTTTAGTCGGTTGAGCGTCCGACTTTCGCTTGGGTCATGATCTCGCGGTTCGTGGGTTCGAGCCCCGCGTCGGGCTCTGTGCTGACTGCCAGCTCAGAGCCTGGAGCCTGTTTTAGAGTCTGTGACTCCCTCTCTCTCTGGCCCTCCCCTGCTCACGCTGTCTCTCTCTCTGTATCTTCTAGAAATAAATTTAAAAAAAAAAAATTAAAAAAAAAACCCCAAAACTTTGTTTTAGTGAAAGCAGAACTATACCATGGGAAATGTTGTTGCAAAAATAGGGCTTTAGGGTCTTTTTTTCCTTTTTAGGAATAGTTGGCATGCAGTTTGTCCTGTTATGTGGAAAGCGAGTCACTGAGGCTACAGTAAAACCCAGCACCCTGCCGTGCCAGGGCATTTGCAGGTAATTATATTTCAAAGGAGACACCAGAATAAGTGTTTTGTCTTTCCTCTTGCGATGTTGGAGATGATGGGGAAGAGCGGGAGGTGATGCTGGTTACCGAGTCCAGACACTACGGTTTGAGCATCTATCAATCAATTAGGAGAATAGTAGTGCCCTCACGAAGCTCGGTGCAGGGCAGAGAGAGGATGAAGGAGGAAGTAAATCAAGGGATAAGCCTCACTGAGCCGAAGAGGAGAAGCAGGTGTGGTGAGGGCCATCAGGTGTCTGTGAGCCGGCGAAGTCGAGTGGGCTGCAAGCTGAGACGGTGGGAGACTCTCGGGATGCCGGGAGGAGGGGCTTGCAGGAGAGGAGGAGGAACGGGTTCCTTGCGTGATGAAGTGAAAGTACGTTTCTGGTTCTTTCTAGGGAAGTGAGTTCAGCTGGCTCCAGTAAGAAAAGCGATGGAGGGCGGGATGGGTGGGGAATGCCCTTGGCTTCCTGGCTGGGAATGTCGTCTTCCCTCGCGTCCCTGCCTGCGGTAAGTAGTGACAACTCTGGATTGCACTGGTCTTTTCTATTGTTTTGCTGGTTTCTGTTTATTATTTCTGCTCTGGTGTTTTGTTATTGCCTTCCTTCTACATAATTTGGGCTTCATTTGTTCTTTTCTTTCTGGGTTTCTTTTTTTTTTTAGTTCCCCTTGAGATATAAAGTGAGGTGGTTTATTGAGATCTTTCTTTTTCCGTAAGGTAGGCCTTTATTCCTATAAACATCCCCCTTAGAAGTTTTTGCTGAATCCCACAAGTTTGCTGTGTTGTGTTTCCATTTATGCTGGTCTCAAAATACTTTTTGGCTTCCCTTTTGATTTCTTCTTGGCCCCATTGGATGTTCGGGAGTGTGTGGTTTAATCTGCACATAAACGTGAATTTTCCAGGTTTCCTTCTGTAACTGATTACTAGTTTCATATCATTGTGGTCCGAAAAGATAACTTGATGTGATTTCAGTCTTTGTAAGTCTACTAAGATGTGTTTTGGGTGGTAACTTATGATGTCTCCTGGTGAATACTTTGTGTGTGTGTGTGTTGTGTGTGTGTGTGTGTGTGTGTGTGTGTGTGTAAGCACGTATATCTGCTGCTGTGGGCAGGTGGCCAGGATATCTGTAGGTCCAGTCGGTCTACAGTGAGTTCTGGGGGCAATACTTCCTTGTTGAGACTCTGTCTGGTGATCTATCCACTGAGGAAAGTGGGGGTATTGCTCATACTTTAAATGAGTAGAAAAGGACCCTTCTATCTTTAACTTGGTGTGGCAAGTGGAGAGAGAAAATTTTAGTGAGACGAATTCTGGTTCTTTCTTTCCTTCTTTCTTTCCTTCTGAGAGATAGGCAGAGAGAGGGGGAGACACAGAATCTGAAGCAGCTCCAGACTCTGAGCTCTCAGCACAGAGCCCCAGGTGGGGTTCAAACTCATGGACTGTGAGATCATGACCTGAGCCGAAGTAGGATGCTTAGCCTACTGAGCTAACCAGGTCCCCCTCTGGTTCATTTTCAAGTCTCACACAATAGTGTGAGTGTTGGAGTATGGTTGATCTATTCTTTTCATTTTCCATGTAATTATTCTTCCCTCCTTTCCCTCACTGTGGCGAGTAATTAAAACAAGAGAACAAATAACACCTGTCATAAAATAATTCCTACCACCGCTTGATGAGAACTTTGTTCTAGCTGTTGTGATCTCTAATTCACATGAAATTCACCTTGCATATTCACATGTGGCTTACAAATGCTGGTCTATATTGAGGCAAACTAATTCTTCTATACTGTTTTTAAAAATTTTATTGTTTATTTTTGAGAGAGAGAGAAAGACCCAGAGTGCAAGTCAGGGAGGGTCAGAGAGCGGGAGACACAGAATCCAAAGCAGGTTCCAGGCTCTGAGCTGTCAGCACAGAGCCCGTCACAGGGCCCAAACCCATGAACTGTGAGATCATGTCCTGAGCCAAAGTTGGAGGCTCAACCCACTGAGCCACCCAGGCGCCCCATGCAAACTTTACTTTTTTTTAAAAAAAAATTTAGTGTTTATTTTTTAATGTTTATTTATTTATTTACAAAGAGTTTATTGTCAAGTTGGTTTCCATATAACACCCAGTGCTCATCCCTGCAAGTGCCCTCCTCCATGCCCATCTCCCCTCCTCCCCTCCCCCCATAACTATTAGTCCTCAGTTTGTTCTCAGCATTCAAGAGTCTCTCATGGTTTGTCTCTCTCCCTCTCCCCCACCATTGCCCCTCTTCTTCTCCCCCATGGTCCTCCATTAAGTTCCTCTTGATCCTCCTATACGTGCAAACATATATTTGTCCTTCTCTGCCTGACTTATTTCACTCAGCATAACACCCTCAAGGTCCATCCATGTTGCTACACGTGGCCAGATTTCATTCTTTCTCATTGCCATGTAGTATTCCATGGTATAGATAAACCACGTCTTCTTGATCCATTCATCTGTTGATGGACACTTAGGCTCTTTCCATGTCTTGGCTATTGTGGAGAGTGCTGCTATGAACATTGGGGTACATGTGCCCCTGTGCATCAGCACTCCTCTATCCCTTGGGTAAATTCCTAGCAGTGCTATTGCTGGGTCATAGGGAGTTCTATTGCTAATTTTTTGAGAAACCTCCACACTGTTTTCCAGAGGGGCGGTACCAGTTTACATTCCCACCAACAGTGTAGGAGGGTAAGATAAGCATGCTTCTTAAGTTCATGGATTTTACATTCGGTTGGGGAGTCAGAACATAAAACTAAATAGACATAAATACAAAGTAATAATGTGAAATTGGTGTCTGTGACATGTCATCTAGGTTGAGTTGCCTATTGAATATGATCATGTCTCCCTTTTCAGAAGAAAAGGCACAGAATCCCTTTACAAGATCATGTAACTATGATGAGTCCTCATGCTGGCACTAAGGAGCCTACTCTTCAGACCACTCTGAAGTGCTCACCATGTCTTTTCAGAACAGTATCCTAAGAACCACAGGGAAAGTGTCTCTGAAAATCATCTTTTGTTACAGATTGGGGTTGGGTCTTTTGCCAAAGTCATCCTCTTCTTCCATAACATATCTCCAATTTTGCATGGAGACCAGCAGAGGCTCCCCAACATGATTCTCACCCATGCGGCTATAGCCAATCTTTTGGTTGTTCTTTCCACACACTATGGCAGCTTTTGTCTTACGGCAACCTCTATCCACTCTTGGGTATAAACTTGTCTATTACATCCACCAAATGGCTCACACACCACCCCGTGCTCCACTTGTATCCTAACCACCTTTCAGTGTGTCATTCTTTTCCTCCAGAGAGTAGGGAGGATGATGCTCAGAGGAAGAGCCCCCAAGGTCATTGGTATTTTCTGTTGTATCTGCTGGATTTCCAGTGTCTTAATTAATACCTATGTTCCTGTGAAAATCACTTGTCCACAGGACACATACAACTGTACCCAAGGCAAATGGTTTTGTTCATCCATAGTCCTACTACAGGCTTTGTCTTCTTGTTGTCCATCTCTGGCGCCATGTTTATTGGCCTCATGGTCTTGTCCCGTGGCTCCATGGTGCTGCATGGTCCTGCACAAGCACCACCAGAGAATGCAGTATATTCACAATTACAAAGGCTACTACAAATGCCACCCCTCCCCAAAACCAGAGCCACTCACACCATCCTAAGGCTGGTGGCCATCTTTGCTGTCTTCTACATGCTGAATTCTAGTTTTGCTTTTGTATCATTACTTTAGTAGGCTCTTATGGTTGATGTATACTTCTCATATTTTGGCTCCATGTTTTGCTACTATTTGTCCCTTATTGTTGATCCTTAGGGATTCTATAGTTCTGAATTTCTGCTCTTTAATGTTGAAGATGACTGTTAAGAATCTAAATCTAGAGAAGTCCACTTCAACAATAGTCATGATTATACTGTTCAGTAAATCACTCACTGAACAATTTTTTTTACATAAAATACACAATGACCATTATATCTTCGATTGAAATATAATTGATATATAACATTATGTAAGTCTAAGGTGAATAGCATATAAATTTGATATATTTACATATTGCAGTATGATTACCAAAGTAGCATTAGGTAACACCTCTATCCTTAATTATCATTTCTTCCTTCATGGTGGGAATTAAGATCTAGTCTCTCAGCAACTTTGAAATTTATAATATAGAATTGTTGATTATAATGATTATATAACATTATGTAAGTCTAAGGTGAATAGCATATAAATTTGATATATTTACATATTGCAGTATGATTACCAAAGTAGCATTAGGTAACACCTCTATCCTTAATTATCATTTCTTCCTTCATGGTGGGAACAATTAAGATCTAGTCTCTCAGCAACTTTGAAATTTATAATATAGGATAGTTGATTATCATCACTATGCTGTGCATTAGTTCTCCAGGACTTATTTATCTAGGTGTTTGCAGTTTGTACCCTTAAATAACCTATCCCCAATTTCCCTACTATCCAGACTCTGTTAACCATCTTTCTATTCTCTGTTTTTACAAGTTTGGCTTTTTTAGATTTCACATATAAGTGGTATCATAGAGTATTTGTCTTTGTCTGGCTTATTTTATTTAGCTTAATGTCCTCAAGATCCACCTGTGTTGTTGCAAATGGGAGGATTCCCTTCTTTTCATGGCTGATATTCCCTTGTGTATATGCATATCACAACGTCTTTATGCATTCATCTGTTGGTGGACACTTAGGTTGTCTCCATGTCTTGCGTATTGTGAATAATGCCACAATAAACGGGGGGAGTGCATATATCTCTTCAAACTCCTGTTTTTTTAAATTTCCTTTGGATACACACACACATCCATATATATGCACACATCTATACACACATATATATACTTCTATACACACACACATAAATGTACACATACACACATACCCAGAAGTAGAATTGCTGGATCATATGGTCATTCTATTTTTAATTTTTTGAGGAAATTCCATATTGTTTTCCATAGTTGCTATACCAGGTTACATTCTTACCAATAGTGCACAAGGGTTCCATCTTCTCTACATCGTCACCAACACTTGGTGTCCCTTTTTGATGATAACAACTTTAAGAGGTGTGAGGTGACCTCTCGTGGGTTTGATTTGTATTTCCCTTACGATTAATGGTATTGAGCATCTGTCCATGTACCTGTTATCCATTTGGATGTCCTCTTTGGGGGGAAAATGTCTATCCAGTTATTCTGTCAATTTTTTAAATTGGATTTTTAAAAAATTATTGAGATGTAGGAATTCTTTATATATTTTGGATATTAACCCCTTAACCTGTGTGGGTTGCAGATAGGATTCTTTTTCATTTAGTTGTTTCTTTTGTTGTGCAGAAGCTCTTAGGCTTGATGTGGTGCCATTTGTTGATTATGCTTTTATTACTTTTGTTTTTGGAGTCCTATTTAAAAAAAAAAAGATTGTCAAGACCAATGTCGAGATTCTCCCCTACATGTTCTTCTGAAAGTTTTATGGCATCAAGTCTTATGTTTAAGTCTTTAGTTCATTTTGAGTAAATTTTTGTGATTGGTAAATGGGGTCCAATTTCATTTTTCTGCATGCGTTTATCCTGTCTTCAAAAGCCATTTGTTGAAGAGCCTATTCTTTCCCCATTGAGTGTTCTTGACTTCCTTGGCAAATATTGTCTGGCCATATATGTGGGGGGTTATTTTTGGACTCTGTACCATTGGGTTATGTGGATATTTTATGCTAGTAATGTACTTTTTAAATTTCTATAGCTTAGTAGTATATTTTGAAATCAGAAGTGTGATGCCTCTGGATTTATCTTCTTTCTCATGATTGCTTTGGCTCTTCTAGGTCTTTTGTGGTTCCATACATATTTTAAGAATTGTTTTCTATTTCTGGAAAAATGCCACTAAAATTTGATGAGGATTTCACTGAATCTACAGATGGCTTTAGGAAGTATGGACACTTTAACATTATTAATTCTTCCATGAATACAAGATGTCTTTCCATTTGTTTATGTCTTCAATTTCTTTTTATCAGATTCTTGCAGTTTTCATTGTGTGGATTGTTCCCTTCCTAGTTAAATGTATTCCTAAGTATTATTTTTGATGGTATTGTAAATGGGATAGTTTTTTTTCAGAGGTTTCATTGTTAGTGTATAGAAGTGCAGCTGTTTGTTGTCTTCATACCCTGTAACTACTGAACGCATTGATTAGTTCCAACAATTTTTTAAGTCTTTAGAACTTTCTATATAGAAGATCATGTCGTCTGCAAATAATGACTGTTTCACTTCTTTTTAGTTCAGATGCCTTTATTTCTTTGTCTTGCCTAATTGCTCTAGCTGGGACTAAAATAACAGTGGTTAGAGAGTACACAGTTGTCTTGTTCTTTAAAAAGAAATTTTAAAATGTTTATTTATCGAGAGAGAGCAAGAGGGAGCGAGCGAGCAGGTGCGAGTAATTAATAGCTGGGGGGAAGGGCAGAGAGAGAGAGAATCCCAAGCAAGCTCTGCACTTCTAGCCCAGAGCCTGATGCAGGGCTCAACCTCACAAACCATGAGATCAGGACCTGAGCCTAAAACTTAGAGTCAGACACTTAACCAACTGAGCTACCCAGGCACCCCCAGTTGTCTTATTCTCTTTTTTAAAAATGTTTTATTTATTTTGAGAGAGAGAGACCATGTGAGCAGGAGAGGGACAGAAAAAGAGGGAGACACAGAATCTGAAGACAGTCTCCAGTCTCTGAGCTAGCTATCAGCACAGAGCCCAACATGGGGCTCGAACCCTGAGAGATCATGACCTGAACTGAAGCTGAATGCTTAACCCACTGAGCCACCAGGCACCCCGTCTTATTCTTGATCTTAAAGGAAAAGCTTTCAATTTTTCACCATCGAGTATAATGTTAGCTTGAGTTTGTTGTATATGGACTTATGCTATGGCATGTTCTTTCTATACCCAATTCGTTGATGGTTTTAGCCATGAAAAGATGTATTTTCTACAGAAATATGTCTGTGTCCAAGTCCGAGGTCTCTGGGTGCAACATCAGTGATAGTAGTGTTTTTTGTTTCCTTCTTCCTGATTCTTTTAAATTCTTCCTGATTTTTTAAATTTTATTTTTTTACAAATAGTTTATTGTTAAGTTGGTTTCCATATAACACCCAGTGCTCATCCCCACAAGTGCCCTCCTCCATGCCCATCAGCCCCCTTTTCCTCCCCCCATAACCATAAGTCCTCAGTTTGTTCTCAGCATTCAAGAATCTCTCATGGTTTGCCTCCCTCCCTCTCCCCACTATTTTTCCCCTTCTTCTCCCCCATGGTCCTCCGTTAAGTTCCTCCTAATCCTCCTATAAGTGCAAACATATGGTATTTGTCCTTCTCTGCCTGACTTATTTCGCCTTCTCTGCCTGACTTATTTTGCTCAGCATTACACCCTCAAGGTCCATCCATGTTGCTACACATGGCCAGATTTCATTCTTTCTCATTGCCATGTAGTATTCCGTCGTATAGATGAACCACATCTTCTTGATCCATTCATCTGTTGATGGACATTTAAACTCTTTCCATATTTTGGCTATTGTTGAGAGTGCTGCAATGAACATTGGGGTATATGTGCCCGTATGCATCAGCACTCCTGTATCCCTTGGGTAAATTCCTACCAGTACTATTGCTGGGTCATTGGGGAATTCTACTGTTAATTTTTTGAGGAACCTCCATACTGTTTTCCAGAGGGGCTGCACCAGCTTACATTCCTACCAATAGTGTAGGAGGGTGCCTGTTTCTCCACATCCTCGCCAGCGTCTAGAGTCTCCAGATTTGTTCGTTTTAGCCACTCTGACAGGCATGAGGTGGTATCTCAGTGTGGTTTTAATTTGTATTTCCCTGATGGGGAGGGTTGCTGAGCATCGTTTCATGTGTCTGTTGGCCATCTGGATGTCCTCTTTGGAGAAGTGTCTGTTCATATCTTCTGCCCATTTCTTCGCTGGATTGTTTGTTTTTCAGGTGTGGAGTTTGGTGAATTCCTTATAGATTTTGGATACTAGCCCTTTATCTCATATATCACTTGCAACTATCTTTTCCTATTCCGTCGGTTGCCTATTAGTTTCATGGATTGTTTCCTTTGCCGCACAGAAGCTTTCAATCTTGATGAGGTCCCAATAGTTCATTTTTGCTTTTGATTCTCTTGCCTTTGGGGATGTGTCAACTAAGAAATTGCTGCGGTTGAGGTCAGGGAGGCTGTTTCCTGCTTTCTCCTCTAGGGTTCTGATGGTTTCCTGTCTCACGTTCAGGTCCTTTATCCATTTTGAGTTTATTTTGGTGTAAGGTGTGAGAAAATGATCTAGTTTCATTCTTCTTCATGTTGCTGTCCAGTTTTCCCAGCACCATCTGTTAAAGAGGCCGTCATTTATTCCATTGGATACTCTTTCCTGCTTTTTAAAAGATTAGTTGGCTGTACATTTGTGGATCCAATTCTGAGTTCTCTATTCTATTCCATTGGTCTATGTGTCTGTTTTTGTGCCAATACCATACTGTCTTGATGATGACAGCTTTGTAGTAGCGGCTAAAGTCTGGGATGGTGATGCCTCCCATTTTGGTTTTCTTCTTCAAAATTACTTTGGCTATTTGGGGTCTTTTGTGGTTCCATACAAATTTGAGGATAGTTTGTTCTAGTTTTGAGAAGTATGCTGGTGCAATTTTGATTGGGATTGCATTGAATGTGGAGATTGCTTTGGGTAGTAATGACATTTTAAGTATATTTATTCTTCTAATCCATGAGGATGGAATGTTTTGCCATTTTTGTGTCTTCTTCAATTTCCTGAAGTCGGACACTTAACTGACTGAGCCACCCAGGCGCCCCTCCAGTTTCATTTTCTATGTGGATATCCAATTTTCTTCATGCCCTTGTTGAAAATTATTTTAATATATAGGATTAGTTTTTTTTTTAATGTGTTCTCTATCTTGTTCATTGCTCTATTTTATGCCAGAACCATACGATTTTGATAACTGTAGCCTTGTAATGTAATTAGAAATGAGAAAGTGAAATGCCTCCAGCATTGTTCTTTTTACTCAGAATGTCTTTGTCTATTTGGGGTCTTCTGTGGTTCCATACAAATGTTAGAATTGTGGGTTTTTTGTTTTTTTTTTTGTAATTCTGTGAAGAAAGACATTGGAAGTTTGATAGGGATTGCATGGAGTCAGTTTTGTGTAGTACAGAAACTTTAATAATATTCTAGTCCATGAACATGGGATAGCTTTCCACTTACTTGTGTCTTCTTCAATTTCTTTAATCAAAGTTTAATAGTATTCAGTACACATATCTGGCAGGTAAGGTATTCTTGTTTGGCTACCCCAACCCAGCTTTTTTTTTTTTTTTAATAAATAGTTTATTGTCAAGTTGGTTTCCAAGAACACCCACTGCTCATCCCAACAAGTGCCCTCCTCCATCCCCATCACCCCTCCTCCCCTCTACACCCATCGGTCCTCAGTTTGTTCTCAGCATTCAAGAGTCTCTCATGGTTTGCCTCTCTCCCTTTTCCCCACCATTTCCCCCCTTCTTCTCCCCATGGTCCTCAGTTAAGTTCCTCCTAATCCTCCTATACGTGCAAACATATGGTATTTGTCCTCTGCCTGACTTATTTCGCTCAGCATAACACCCTCAAGGTCCATCCACGTTGCTACGTATGGCCAGATTTCATTCTTTCTCATTGCCATGGAGTATTCCACTGTATAGATAAACCACATCTTCTTGATTCATTCCTCCGTTGATGGACACTTAGGCTCTTTCCATGTTTTAGCTATTGTGGAGAGTGCTGCTATGAACATTGAGGTCCATGTGCCCCTATGCATCAGCATTCCTATATCCCTTAGGTAAATTCCTAGCAGTGCTAGTGCTGGGTCATAGGGGAGTTCTATTGTTAATTTTGAGGAACCTCCACACTGTTTTCCAGAGGGGCTGTACCAGTTTACATTCCCACCAACAGTGTAGGAGGGTGCCCGTTTCTCCACATCCTCGCCAGCACTTTGAATATATCACTCCATTCTCTTCTGGCTTGCAAGGCTTCTGCCAGCAATTAACTGAGAGTCTTACTGGGATTCCCTTTTTATGTGACAAGTCACTTTTATCTTGCTACTGTCAAAATTTCCATTGCCTATAAATTTTGACAATTTGATTACTATGTGTCTCAGTGTGAATATCTTTGGATATTTTGGGCTTCATGATTTTGGATATCTATTTCTTCCCCTAGATTTGAAAAGTTTTAAGCCATTATTTCCTTGAATAACTTTTCAGGTCCTTTCTTTGTGCCTTCTGGTGCTCCCATAATGCATATATTGGTGTAATTGAAGTATTCTGTAAGTTACTTAAGGAAACTTCACCTTTTTTTTTTCTTCCTCCTTTCCTTCTCTGAATAATTTCCAGTGACTTGTCTTAGAGTTTGCTGGAACATGTTTTCTCTAGTCTCTGTTGACCCCCTTTGGTGAATTTTTTAGTTCTATCTTTAGCTCTAGGATTTCTGATTAAGTAGTTCTCTTTTGTCATGGATTAATTTGCCATATAAACATGTATTTATTTGGGGGCTCTCTATTCTGTTCCATTGATCTATTTTTGTGCCACTACCATGCTGTTTTAATTATTATAGCTTGAAATCTGGGATCATGATACTTCTCACTTTGTTCTTTGTCTCAAGACTGATTTGGCTTGCAAGCTTTATATTGAGAGAAAGCATTTGTATTTTATTCTATAGTCATTGAGCTAGAAGAGTTTGGAGCTACATCCTCAACCCCATCTGAGGCAGCATATTTGTAGCTTTGAATTTCTTAGTAGGAGTAAATCAGGTTTTATTTTATGAAAATGACCAGGTTCTGTCACCTGGAATTCACTTAATACTCCAGGGTATTGTCACTGTTTAGGTTAATCTAGGAAAGGAGAAATAAGTTAGCAGAGATAGATGGAGGGAGCCTTTAGTATGGAGGTAGGACAGGAGTGGATTAGTAAGACAAAAATGGGTAAATGTAAAATATGGGAAGAACTGGGGCACCTGGGTGGCTTAGTCAGTTAAGCGTCTAGCTTCTGCTCAGGGTATATCACTGTACCTGGGTTTGAGGCCCCATATCGAGCTCTGTGCTGACAGCTCATAACCTGGAGCCTGCTTCAGATTCTGTGTCTCCCTCCTCCTGCTCATGTGCTTGCTCTCTTTCAAAAATAAAAATTAAAATATTTTTGAAACATTGGAAGAAGTCTAAGAATGGTCAAAAACATCTGGGCTGGATGGTAGGATCAAGGATGTCCTCAAAAATACAATGAGAACTCCAAAGTAAGATGATGTGCAATTATGATGGTGGATGTTTTGCTTTCTTCATAACCAAATATGCATGGACTCAAAAGTATGATACTGGACAGGAGATATTTTTGGTAAATGAATGGTACCCCTAAAGACCATCCCCCCTCTAGTGCTGGTGGGAATGCAAAATGGTGTAGCCAATCCACAAATAGTTGCATTCTTTTTTAAGAATTGACAAACATTTACCATGGGACCTAGCAATTGTATTTCTGAGCAATTATCCCAGAGAAATAAAAATTCATGTCCCAATTGGGGCACCTGGGTGGCTCGATTGGTTAAGCATTTGACAGCTGATTTTGGCTCAAGTCATGATCTCATTGTTGATGAGTTGGATCCCCACATCAGACTCTGTGCTGACAGCATGAAGTCTGCTTGGGATTCTGTTTCTAGGTCTCAAAAAATAAACGTCTAAATATCTGTGTAGAATTGTTAATGGCAGCTTTATTTGTAATAGCAAAAAAAAAAAAAAAAAAAGGCACTCCAGATGTCTTTTAATAGATGAGTAAAGAAACAGTTATACCGGGACGCCTGGGTGGCTTAGTCGGTTGAGGGTCCGACTTTCGCTTAGGTCATGATCTCGCGGTTCGTGGGTTCGAGCCCCGCGTCAGGCTCTGTGCTGACTGCCAGCTCAGAGCCTGGAGCCTATTTCAGAGTCTGTGTCTCCCTCTCTCTCTCTTTCTCCTAGAAATAAATAAAAAAAAAACAGTTATACCACTGGATACTACTCAGCAATTAAACTTAACGATTGATACATGTAAAAATTTGGATGTATCTCAAGGATACAATGTGGAGAGAAAAAAGGTGAATACCAAAAGGTACCTTCTGTGTTGTTTAATGTATGTAATTCTCAATGACAAAATAATCACGGTGAACACCTTAGTGATCACTGAGTTATGGATGGGGCTGGGAGAGGTGTGGATACGATTACAAAGAGGTAGCATAAGGAAGATATTTGTAGTGGTCTATGAATCTACATATGTTATAAAATTTCACAGAAGTACACATACATTTGAGTTCATGTAAAGTTAGTTAAATCTTCAAGGTCTACAGATTTTTGTGATGTTGGTTTCATGGCTTTGATGTTGCCCTATAGCTATGAGGATGTAATATTTGGGGAAAAGTAGAGGAAGAGCAATTATATATCACTTTAAAGTAAGTTACCACAGGAAAGATAATCCAGAGCATCTAACTAACCAAGATATGCTGGGAGTTTCTAACACTCTGGGTTTTCTGAGCCCTCAGCAGGATTATTTACTATTCAGAGGAAAAGAAGGTGAACTGTGTACCTCTTTTTTTTTTTTTTTATTTCTAGGAGAGAGAGAGACAGCGTGAGCAGGGGAGGGTCAGAGAGAGAGGGAGTCACAGACTGAAACAGGCTCCAGGCTCTGAGCTGGCAGTCAGCACAGAGCCCGACGCTGGGCTCGAACCCACGAACCGCGAGATCATGACCCAAGCGAAAGTCGGACGCTTAACCGACTAAGCCACCCAGGCGCCCCTTCAGCCTTCTGTTCTTAACCAAGAAATTGATGACTCTTCTCTGTACTGCCCCTGAGGTCCTGGAGAAAGAAAACATTGTCAACAGTTAGTGAGTACAAACACTGGATCCAACTGGTGCTCTAGATCTAATTAAATTTGAGTAATTAACATCTGTGTAATTCTGATGTTCTATATGCCTAAAGTTTTCAAATCTGTAAAATGGAAATTATTTTTTAAATGTTTTTTTTAAAAATTTATTTCTGAGGGAGAGACAGTGTGAGCAGGGAGGGTCAGAGAGAGAGGGAGATACAGAATCCAAAACAGGCTCCAGGCTCTGAGCGAGCCGTAGCACAGAGCCCGATGCGGGGCTCGAACCCATGAACCCATGCCCTGAGCCGAAGTCGGCCACTCAACCAACTGAGCCACCCAGGCGCCCCTGTAAAATGGAAATTATAAAAGTACCTACAGCATAAGTTTGTTATGAAGATGTTATCAGGAAAGGTAGCTTATGTAATTAATTTCTGTGAATTTAATATTTAGCACTTTTTTTGGTTTTTTGGCTTACATAAAATCTAGTGGGGTTCCGCTAATTGCATACATTTAAGTACGATGATTCATGGTCTAAACTACCTGCTATTTCGAGGCTCTACATTTCATCATGCATGGACACCTCTTTTCCTAGAGGGAAGTATCCTAAAAAACAAAAGCACCCTGCTTGTGTCATTCTACTTTGTAGTGACACTAGCTTTTCATTGGCAGATTCCATTGACCAAACCAAGGCACATGGCCTCATAGAGGCAGAGGAATTGGGAAATATAGTGCCTACATGGACAGCTACTTTCTAGAAACAGTTCTATATTATGAAAGATAACTTGAGGTTTCAGAGATCAGTAGTTCAACACCGCCACTCAAATAGATTGGTTAACTGAAGAACCTATGACATAGGGAAAGGGTTAGGTGTACATTGGCTACTGTTATTGTCACCAGCATGGTTGCATGTAGTATAGTCTACAGTTTGAATCTAAAGTTAAAATGAATCTACAGTCTAAAAACGAAACAGGTTTTGTTCCTGTCCACACCCTCAATACCACCTGCTCTTTTGGAAATTCAAGCTTGAGAACTCTATCCTGGACCAATGTCTGAAAGTTCATGTGGAACAGCTTTTGCCTAGATTGGCACTCCCAGTGTCAATCTAGTTGTGTATGATCCCCAAGTTGGAGATGAGTAAAGATGTATAACTACATAAGGTAGCTGTTGATGAGATGTGGGAGTTGTCATGTTGGAGTCAACTTTGTGTGGAAATAATTTCCATGTAATAAGCATGCACTGTGCTGAAGAATGTTCCTAAATACAGCAATACAATAAGCAGTGCTAGGATGACATTTTAACGCCTTGAGATTGCCTTATCCTAAAATTGGACAAACCATAGGATGAAATACCCATCTGTAGTAATGATGTGGCTAAGCCTTATTAAAAACATACACCATGCCAGACCCTGTTCTAGATACTTTTCACTTTATTCTCAAAGTTCAGTAAGCCTCTAACTATTGGTACCCAGTTTGATGAGTAAGATACTGAGGCAAAGAGTGGTTAAGAACTTGTCATGGGTCCCCAGCCAATGGCAGACTGCCTGACTCTGAGAGTCCAGCTCTTAACCACTACCTCTCATGAGTGTCTGTATGAGGAAGAGATATCTAGGATAGAAGGGGGAAATGTGGATGACTCTAGGAGGGACAGAGAAAAAGAATTACCCTTTGAAGCTCTTCATAATATGTTAGTAGAAATAACTCCATGCTTCCTTTCAATCCATCCAAGAGTGTCATCAAACCAAGATCTCTAATTTACTATGGTCCTAGGTTAAAAAAAAGAACATATTAAAAGGATTATTTTTTCATAGCTATATGTCAGGAATATTTATTGCCATTCCTTCAGTAGGGGAATTAGATTTACTTTGGGGGAAAAAAGGAACAACCCAGTCCATCCGTCCCGAAGTTGATGATTTATGCAATCATTTTAAGATGAACTTTTCAATGCGCCAAGAAACATTGATAAAACTCATTTTTGCCATTTAGATTTTCATGATCTATTTGCTTAAGTGCTCCTAAATTTTATGTATTCTGTTTTTAATTTTATTAACCGTTACATATTTTTGAGACGGAGACACACAGTGAGTGCAGGGGAGGGACAGAGAGAGAGAGAGAGACAGACAGACAGACAGAATCAGAAGCAAGTTCCAAGCTCCAAGCTGTCAGCACAGAGTCAGATGCAGGGCTCAAACTCACAAACCATGAAATGGTGACCTGGGCTGAAGTCGGACTGTTAACCAACTGAGCCACCCAGGTGCCTCTGTATTCAGTCAGTTTTGAAGTAGCTTCCAACTAGGGGACTTTAGTACCCATCCTTACACGTGATAGTGGGGGCGGGGGGTTGTTTTTTGTTTTTTGTGTTGTTTTTTGCCAACAAGAGGGTATGTGATAGGAATTTACTATTTTACTTACATTTTTGAGGGGGCTTTATTTTAATGATTGGCTCATTCATAAAGGTGCTGGAACAACTTGGTATCCATTTGGAAAAATAAAATTAGATCTGTTACATAATACATAACAATAGTGGATCAGTGATCTAAGTCTAACAAAAGTAACTGTACATGTATAAGACAATATGAACAAATTCCTGTTTAGCTTCCTCATGGAAAAAGACTTGCTCCATAGGACTCAAAATCTAGAGGTAACAAAACCTAAAACTGAAGAAAACCAGAATATTCTAGCCCAAATTTTACATAAGGATTATTTTGAACGAAAGGCCATTAAGTATCAGATAAAGATTCTACCCTCCCCTATTTACCTAAAATCATGAAATGAATGTTCAGTGGTGTCCCTTCTCTATCAGGGAGGCAAGAGTTAACCAGAACCAAAATTAGGCCATTCTATCTACCTAGAGACAGCACTAGAGGAATCTACACAACAAACTAGCCTTCATCTACCGTTGTATCCTATCTACCTTCCTTTGTTTGTTGCCCTTGGATAACCAAAACCATTTTCTCTTGTCTTGTTATTCTACAAATTTATTGTTCTTGGTTGAAGATTCTACATAAGCCCGAGTTTTAAGCACTCGTTGAGTCATTCAGACCTGAATTTCTCCCATGTATATGGGAGATAGACTTATCTATTATGTGTTTTTTTTTTTCTTGTTAAGGTGTCATTTATTAGAGAACTCCAACCAAGATCTCAAGATGTATAGAGGAAAAAAAATTATCCTTCTCCAAGATCTCTACTTGTAGTGTAAATTGAAAAAGAAGGTAAAAATCTGCCTTTTTCTTCCCAATTCAGATCGGCAGGGAGAAAAAAAGCATTTGGACTGTGAATTATGTAAGTTTGGTTTTTAATATCCCTTAGTTATGATCTTTTACCATCCTGGTACAGCGATTACTTCTCCATTTGTCTTATTCAGTGAGTGGCCCCTTGGCTTGACTTTCAGCCTTTAGCAGCATGCAAGTTGTTGTGCCTGCATCTACAGGTGGCTAATTATCAGGTTGGTGGCCTGAGGAATAGGTCTAAACAAGGTGGTTGCACCATATTTGCAGCTAACATTCTACAGTAATAGACAATTGCTAAGGGCAGCTTTTCTTTCTTTTTGGTATTTTTGGAGACAGCTCTAGATCTTGGGAGAGCCCTGTTTTTGCTGCCTCTTGGATCCATGGTTAAGCCATACAAGGCTTATTGGCTTTCAGTAACTTGGAATAGGTATATATGACTCTTTTAAAGAAAGAAAATAAGGTAAAAGTGAGAAACTCATAATAACATAGAAACACAAAGCATTATTTGAGACTACTTTTAACAATTATATACAACAAATTGGATAACTAGAAAAACTGGATAAACTCTTAGAGGCATACGTTCTTTTTTTTTTTTTTTTTTTTTTACTGTTTTATTTATTTCTAGGAGAGAGAGAGAGACAGCGTGAACAGGGGAGGGTCAGAGAGAAAGGGAGTCACAGACTGAAACAGGCTCCAGGCTCCGAGCTGACAGTCGGCACAGAGCCTGACACGGAGCTCGAACCCACGAACTGTGAGATCATGACCTAAGCGAAAGTCAGACGCTTAACCGACTAAGCCACCCTGGCGCCCCTTAGAGGCATACATTCTACCAAGACTAAATTATGAAGAAAAAGAAAATAACAATAATGATTAAGGAGATTAAGAGAACAATCTAAAACCTCCTAACAAAGAAAAGCCCAGGACAAGAAACCTTCATGGGTGAATTCTACCAGACAAAATATCTAAACTCACTTTACAAGGCAAGTATTATCCTTCTACCAAAGCCAGATAAACAGACACAAAAATATTCAACAAAAAACACTAGCAAACCAAATTCAACAGCATATTAAAAGGACCATATATCATAATCAGGTGGGATTCATCCCTGGGATACAAGGATGGTTCAATATAGAATGCAAATCAAGGGTGATATACCACGTTAATAGAATGGAAGAATCATTTCAATAGACACAGAAAAAACTTTTGACAAAATATAACCTCCTTTCATGAAAAAAAAAATTGGATATAGGAGAAATGTGCCTCGTCATACTGAAACTATATATTACAGGCCCAAGGCTATCATACTTCATGATGAATAGCTTAAAGCTTTTCCTCTAAGATCAGGAAAAAATAAGGATTCTCACCCTCACCACTTTTATTCAACATGGTACTGAAAATCCTAGCCATAGCAATTAGTTAGAAAAGGAGTATCATAGGGGCCCCTGGGTGGCTTAGTCGGTTAAGCGTCCGACTGTCGCTCAGGTCATGATCTTGCGGTTCGTGGGTTCGAGCCCCGTGTTGGGCTCTGTGGTGACTGCCAGCTCAGAGCCTGGAGCCTGTTTCAGTCTGTGACTCCCTCTCTCTCTGGCCCTCCCTTGCTCATGCTGTCTCTCTCTCCTTCCTAGAAATAAATAAAACATTTAGAAAAAAAAAAGGAGTATCATTGTTTGCAGATAATATGATTTTATACATAGAAATTCCCAAAGTCTACCAGAAAAAACCTATTAGAACTAATCAATGAATTCAGTAATATTGCAGGATACCAAAGTCAGCCTACAGAAGATGGTTGTGTTTCCATACATTAAAAAAAAGTCTGAGAAAGAAAACAACCCCATTTACAACAGCAAAAATATTAAATATTTAGGTGTAAGCCAAGAGGGTAAAAGATCTGATACTTTCATCAAAGACTTGTCATTTTCAGTAGTTGAAGACACAAATAAATGGAAAGACCTCTTGTATTCATGGATCAGAAGAACATTGTTAAAATGCCCATACTTCCCAAAGCCAGCTACAGATGCAGTTCAATCTCTATCAAAATTACAACTTTATTTTTTATAGAAGTACAAAAAAAATCCTACTTACGGAGTCGCAAAAGACACTGAATAGCCAAAGCAACTTGAATAATAAAGACAGGGGCATCACACTTCCTGATTTCAAAATATACTACAAAGTTATCATTAACAAAACAGTATGGCACAAAATAGAAAGTCCAGAAATAAACCCAAGCATATAGAGTCAACTAATTTTCTTTTTTTTTTTTTAATATTTCTATTTATTTGTAGGAGAGAGAGACAGCCTGAGCAGAGGAGGGTCAGAGAGAGAGGGAGTCACAGACTCTGAAATAGGCTCCAGGCTCTGAGCTGGCAGTCACCACAGAGCCCGAGGCGGGGCTCGAACCCACAAACCGCGGGATCATGACCTAAGCGAAAGTCGGATGCTCAACCGACTAAGCCACCCAGGCGCCCCAAGTCAACTAATTTTCAACAAGGTAGTCAAGAATCTCAAGGGAGAAAAGATAGTCTCTTCAATAAATATTGAAAGAATTGGATAACCGCAGAGGAATGAAAGTGGACATTTATCTTAAATCACTCACAAAAATTAAACAAAAGACCCGAAACCATGAAACATAGGGAAACATCTCCTTGATATTGCTCTTACCAGAGATTTTTTTTTGCACAAGCAAGCAGCAAAAGCAAAAATAAGTAGGACTTCATCAAACTAAAAACTTTTGCACAACAGACACAACCAACAAAATGAAAAGACAACCTACATAATGGAAGAGAATATTCATAAATCACATATCTGATTGGTGGTTAATATTTTAAATAAAGAACTCCTACAACTGAACAACCAACTTGATATAAAACTGGGCAGAGGAACTGCATAGAATTTTTCCCCCAAAGGATCTACAGCCAACAGATGTATAAAAAAGTACTCAAGAATTCTAATTACCAGGGAAATGCAAATCAAAACCACAAGATCGATCTTACCTCACACTTGCTAAAATGGTTACCATCAAAAAGACCAGAGATAACAAGTGTTGGCATTATGGAAAATTGTTGGAAATGTAAATGGATAGAACCACTATAGAAATTTGTATAGAGGCTTCTTAAAAAAAAAACAAACATACAATCCAGCAATCCTACTTATGGGTACATAGCCAATGAAAAGAAAAACAGGATCTGGAAGAGATATCTGGATCCTCATGTTTACCGAAGCATTAATCAAATAGTCAAGATATGAAAACACCCTAAGTGTCAACAATGAGTGACTAAAGATGCACCATGTGTGGTCTTCATTGGTACATATATGTATACATATGTACATATATAAAATATTCAGCATGTGAAAGAAGTAAATCCTGTTATTTGCACCAAATTGGATAAAACCTGAGAATATATGCTAAGTGAAATAAATTAAAGATAAATACTGTAGGATCTCACTTATATGTGGAATATAAAAAATCCAAACTCAGAGAGACAAGAGTAAAGTGGTGGTTAGCAGGGGCTGAGGGAAATGAAGAGATCTTGGTCAAAGGGTACAAACTTTCAGTTATCATATTAATGAGTTCTGGGGATCTAATATATAGCATGGTGAGAATAGCTAGTATTTTATATACTGAAAGTCACTAAGAAAATAAATTGTAAATGTTCTTACCATAAAAAAGAAACAGGTGAGACTAGGTGGCTCAGTCAATTAAGAAGGTGACTCTTGATTTTGGCTCAGGTCATGGCACTGGGTATAGAGTCTGCTTAATATTCTCTCCCTCTGTCCCTCCCTGGCTCATGTTCTCTCTCTTTCTCCTTTCAAAAAAAAAAAAACCCCACCAGTAGTTATGTGATGGGATGGAGTCATTGCTACCAGCAGTAATCATTTTGCAGTATATAAATATATCAACTCAACATGGTATATGGTGGTAATCATTTTGCAATACATCAAGTCAACATAGTGTACAGCTTAAACATACACAATGTTATGTTCATATCTGAAAAAAAGACTGGAAAAAATGTTCATACTACCCAAAGAAGTCTACAGATTCAGTGCAATCCCTATCAAATTCAAATTACCTTTTTCAGAAATAGAAAACACAATCCAAAAATTCATATGGGACTACCAAAGATTCCTAATAGACAAAGCAATCTTGAGAGTGAAATTGAAGGGCTCCTACTTTCTGATTACAAATTACATTGCAAAGCTACAGTAATCACAACAGTGTGGTACTGGTATAGACCAATGGAACAGATAAAGAAACCTGAAACAAACCCAAGCATACATACATCAGCTAATATGTCTATGCACCGAATATGGGAGCACCTAAATATTTAAAACAATTACAAACAGAAACAATCTTATAGATAAAAATGTGCTAATAGTAGGGGACTTTAATACTCCACTTACAGCAATGGATAGATCAACCAGACAGAAAATCACTAAAGAAACAATCGACTTGAATGACACCTTGGACCAGATGGATCTGACAGATATATTTAGAACTCTACATCCTGAGGCCAGGGAATTCACTTTCTTCTCAAGTGTGCATGGCACATTCTCCAAGATACATCACATACTTGGACATAAAGCAGTCCTCAATAAATATAAAAGAATTGAGATCATACCATGCACGCTTTCAGATCACAATGAAACTTGAAATCAATCACAGGAAGAAGTCTGGAAAACCTCCAAAAACATGGAGGTTAAAGAACACCCTACTAAAGAATGAATGGGCCAGTCAGGCAATTAGAGAAGTAAAAAATATATGGAAACAAATGAAAATGAAAACACAGCAATCCAAAATCTATGGGATGCAGCAAAGGCAGTCCTAAGCAGAAAATACATAGCACTCCAGGCTATTTCAAGAAATTAGCAAAAGTACAAGTGCAAAATCTAACAGCTCGCCTAAAGGAACTAGAGGCAGAGCAACAAGAGCACCCCAAATCCAGTAGAAGAAGAGAAATAGTAAAAATTAGAGCAGAAATAAACAACATAGAGATGAAAGAAACAATTGAACAGATCAATGAAACCAAGAGTTGGTTTTTTGAAAAAATAAACAAAATTGACAAACCTCTAGCCAGGCTTCTCAAAAAGAAAAGAGAGGGCACCCAAATAGACAAAATCATGAATGAAAATGGACTTATTACAACCAACCCCTCAGAAATGCAAGCAATTATCAGGGAATACTATGAAACATTATATGCCAACAAATTGGACAACTTAGAAGAAATGGACACATTCCTAAATGCATACTACCAAAATTCACACAGGAAGAGATAGGAAGTCTGAACAGACCCATAACTAGTGAAGAAATCGAATCAGCTATCAAAAATCTCCCAACAAATAAGAGCCCTGGACCTGATGGCTTCCCTGGGGAATTCTACAAGACATTTAAAACAGAATCAATACCCATTCTTCTCAAGCTATTCCAAAAAATAGAAATCGAAGGAAAACTTCCAGACTCATTTTATGAAGCCAGCATCACTCTGATTCCAAAGCCAGACAGAGACCCAGCAAAAAAAGAACTACAGGCCAATGTCCTTGATGAATACAGATGCAAAAATCCTCCACAAGATACTTGCAAATCGAATCCAACAGCACATTAAAAAGAATCATCCACCAAGATCAAGTGGGATTCATTCCTGGGTTACAGGGCTGGTTCAATATTCGCAAATCAACTAATGTGATACATCACATAAACAAAAGAAAAGATAAAAATCATATGATCCTGTCAATAGATGCAGAAAAAGCAGTTGACAAAATACAGTATCCTTCTTAATAAAGACCCTCGAGAAAGTCGGGATAGAAGGAACTTACTTACACATCATAAAAGCCATCTATGAGAAGCCCTCAGCTAACATCATCCTCAACGGGGAAAAACTGAGAGCTTTCCCCCTGAGATCAGGAACACGACAGGGATGTCCACTCTCACCACTGCTGTTTAACATAGTTCTAGAAGTCCTAGCATCAGCCATCAGACAACAAAAGGAAATCAAAGGCATCAGAATTGGCAAAGAAGTCAAACTCTCACTTTTTGTGGAAGACATGATACTCTACATAGAAAATCCGACAGACTCCACCAGAAGCCTAGAACTGATCCAAGAATTCAGCCAAGTTGCAGGGTACAAAATCAACGTACAGAAATCGGTTACATTCTTATACAATAATGAAGCAACAGAAAGAGAAATCAAGAAACTGATCCCATTCACAATTGCACAAAAAACCATAAAATACCTCGGAATAAATCTAACCAAGGATACAAGAGATCTGTATGATGAAAACTATAGAAAACTTATGAAGGAAATTGAAGACGACACAAAGAAATGGAAAAACATTCCATGCTCATGGATAGGAAGAATAAATATAGTTAAGATGTCATTACTACCTAAGGCACTCTACACATTCAATGCAATTCCAATCAAAATTGCACCAGCATACTTCTCAAAACTAGAACAAACTATCCAAAAATTTGTATGGAAACACAAAAGACCCCGAATAGCCAAAGTAATCCTGAAAAATAAAACCAAAACGGGAGGCATCACCATCCCAGACTTTAGCCTCTACTACAAAGCTGTCATCATCAAGACAGTATGGTATTGGCACAAAAACAGACACATAGACCAATGGAATAGAATAGAGAACTCAGAACTGGACCCACAAATGTACGGCCAACTAATCGTTGAGAAAGCGGGAAAGAGTATCCAATGGAAAAAAGACAGCCTCTTTAACATATGGTGCTGGAAAAACTGGACAGCAACATTCAGAAGAATGAAACTAGATGATTTTCTCACACCATACACCAAAATAAAGTCAAAATGGATAAAGGACCTGAACTTGAGACAGGAAACCATCAAAACCCTAGAGAAGAAAGCAGGAAGCAACCTCCCTGACCTCCACTGCAGCAATTTCTTACTCGACACATCCCCCCAAAAGCAAGGGAATCAAGAGCAAAAATGAACTATTGGGACCTCATCAAGATTAAAAGCTTCTGTGCGGCAAAGGAAACAATCCATAAAACTAATAGGCAACTGACGGAATGGGAAAAGATAGTTGCAAATGACATATGAGATAAAGGGTTAACATCCAAAATCTATAAGGAACTCACTAAACTCCACACCCAAATAGCAAAATCCAGTGAAGAAATGGGCAGAAGACATGAACAGATACTTCTTCAAAGAGGATATCCAGGTGGCCAACAGACACATGAAATGATGCTCAATGTCACTCATCATCAGGGAAATACAAATCAAAACCACACTGAGATAGCACATCACCCCTGTCAGAGTGGCTAAAATGAGCAAATCAGGAGACTCTAGACGCCGGCAAGGATGTGGAGAAATGGGCACCCTCCTACACTGTTGGTGGGAATGTAAGCTGGTTGCAGCCCCTCTGGAAAACAGTATGGAGGTTCCTCAAAAAATTAACAATAGAACTCCCCTATGACCCAGCAATAGCACTGGTAGGAATTTACCCAAGGAATATAGGAGTGCTGATGCTTAGGGGCACATGTCCCCCAATGTTCATAGCAGCACTCTCCACAATAGCTAAAACATGGAAAGAACCTAAGGGTCCATCAACTGATGAATGGATCAAGAAATGGTATATTTATACAATGGAATACTACATGGCATGGAGAAAGAATAAAATGGCCATGTGTAGCAACATGGATGGAACCAGAGGGTGTTATGCTGAGTGAAATTAAGTCAGGCAGAGAAGGACAGATACCATATGTTTGCACATATGGGTGGATTAGGAGGAAGTTAACAGAGGATGATGCGGGAGAAGAAGGGGATAGTTGGGGAGAGGGAGGGAGGCAAACCATGAGAGACTCCTGAATGCTGAGAACAAACTGAGGGCTGATGGGAGTCAGGGTTAGGGGAAGGGGGGGTGATGGGCAAGGAGGAGGGCACTTGTTGGGGTGAGTACTGGGTGTTATATGTAAACCAAGTTGACAATAAACTAAGGAAAAAAATAATAAAATATCAAGTTCTTGTATAAAGAAATGAAACCAGCTACCCTTATGCTTGGGCCTGACCATCATACTTCTATGCTAGAAAATGAACGCTTAGATATTATCCATCGTGTTTATTCTAACAGACCAGATTTAAGAGATTTCCCTGTTGAAATGCAGATAATTGGCTTAGATATGGCAGTAGCTTCATGGTTAAGGGAGAAAGAAAAGCTAGATATGCTGTAGTTAGCCTCACTAAGGACCATTAAGGCAAAAGCCCTTCCAACAAATACTTCTGTTCAAAACCTGAATTAATAGCACTTACCTGTGCTCTTCCATTGGCAAAAAGCCTAACAATGCCTGGGTGTTGTATGGAAGTGATGAGTCACTGAATTCTACTTTTGAAAGCAATATTGAACTGTATCTTAATGAATTCAAATTTAAATTAAAAATAAAAACAAAACAAGAGGCGCCTGGGTGGCTTAGTCGGTTAAGCGTCCGACTTTCGCTTAGGTCATGATCTCGCGGTTCGTGGGTTCGAGCCCCGCGTCGGGCTCTGTGCTGACTGCCAGCTCAGAGCCTGGAGCCTGTTTCAGTCTGTGACTCCCTCTCTCTCTGACCCTCCCCTGCTCACGCTGTCTCTTCTCTCTCCTAAAAATAAATAAAACATTTTAAAAAATTAAAAAACAAATAAATAAAAACAAAACAAAGGAAGTGATAAGGGATTGACATGGTGTTTTAAAATCAAATTAGAGTCACGATGGTGGAGCAGCATGGAAGTTCTCGGCTTCTCTCATCCCTGAAATAGAGCTAGATCAGCAACAAACCAAGTAACACCTCTAGGAAATTCACCTGAGGGTTAACACAACACTCTGCACAACTTGAGCCACAGAACTTGGCAGGTACGTGGCACAGAAGTGAACTGGGGGAGAGAGAAGCCATGGAGGACAAGAGCTGTTTTTGTGGAGAGAGGACAGAGAATGAGGGGAGATTACAGGAGAACCGCCTCCCCTGAAAGTAGCTGGAGAGAAAGTGGAAACATTCATAAGGGACTGAACAAGAAATCTGTTCCCCAAAAACCTCTCCTTTCTTTCCATCAATGGGTTTCAATACCATGGACTCTATAAATAGGGGAACACAGAGTCCAACATTCCAGAGCTCAATACCTGGTGGTGCTCTATTAGAAAAGGTGACTCTCCAGGAGCAGGCAGCAAGGTTTGAGGGGGTCTGTGGGCCACACAGGGAGAAGCCATTCCCGTGCTAGGAGGGCACTTAGTAGACGCCATATGGCCTCCACACAAGCAAAGGTCCCAGTGGATCCCAGAGAACGTTTGCTACTATTAGAGTAAACACACCAGAGTGTGGTGAAACCTGGTGCCGACTTGTGTTGTGACTTGCCAACTGTGTAATCGCCCTAACTTTTTCTGGGGCAAACTAGCACCCAGCCACAATCTCTGAACCTTTTGCCACAGTGCAATCACAGGAACGTGCCCGGGGGCAACCTGGCAACTCGCCATTGCTTGGGAGACCCTCCTGCAGAGGGTCAGAGCAGGTCCAAGGCACAGGGTTCTCTGAAGTGAGGGGTTTGGAAACACAGCCCTAGCAAACAGCAGAGAAGTGGGGAATGCACAGAAGTCAGACAAAGGAGAGGTGCTTGATTGTGGGTCGGCGAGAGTGCAGAAGTCCTGGGAAGTTGGGTGAAGCTATTTGCACCTCTACAGCACATGAGCATATATATGTGCCACGCTAATGCACCCCAGTAAGCTAAGCAGCGCCACCTAGTGTAGAATAGAGACGTTACATCAAGCCTCACCCAACTGCACTTACCAAGCACATGCCCTAGAAGACACCACAAATCCTTCCAGCTGCTTAGTGTATGAACTATAAAGTGCTTCATAGTTTGAGTTCCAGGGAAAACTGGATGTAATTTCATTCAGGTTTCATACTGTTTGCTGATCCATCTTTTTTTTTTTTTTTTTTTTTTTTGCTTTTGTTGGAATTCATTTTTCTCCTTTCCTTTTTCTTGGTTACAGAAAAATTTTTATTTTCTGTTTCCTTAAATTTTTAAAAATTCCTTTTATTAGTTTTTATTTTGGTAAAGTTTTTAAATTCTGTTTCGCTTTCTTCATTTTATTCTATTTTATTTTTTAAAAATTTTTAAACTTTTTCTTACATTTTCCCCCCGTTGTATTTCCATTTCTTCTCTATTCTATCAAACTTCTTTCAACAACCAGACCAAAACACACCTAGGATCTAGCTTTCTTTATTTGATTTTTTGGTATTTTTAATTTTTTAATTTTAATTTTTTATTTTATTCTTCCTCCTCCAAAATGACAAAATGAAAGAATTCACCCCAAAAGAAGAAATAGAAGAAATGGCAGCCAGGAACTTAATCAACACATATAATCAAAATCTCTGAACTAGAATTTAGAATCACAATAATAAGAATACTAGCTGGCATTGAAGAAAACATAGAATTCCTTTCTGCAGAGATAAAAGGAGTGAAATATAGTCAGGACAAAGTTAAAAATACTATAACTGAGATTCAATTTCGAATGGATGCTACTGTGGCAAGAATGGACAAAGCAGAGCAGTGAATCAGTGATATAGAAGACAAAATTATGGAGAATAATGAAGCAGAAAAAAAGAGGGAAACTATAACAAAAGAGCATGATACAAGACTTAGAGATCTCAGTGACTTATGAAAAAGGAATAACATCTGAATCATAGGGGTCCCAGGAGATAAAGGGGTAGATGGTTTATGTGAGAAAATTATAGTGGAAAACTTTCTTAATCTGGGTAAAGACACAGACCTCAGACTCCAAGAAGCACAGAGAACTCCCATACGATTCAACAAAACCAACCATCACTAAGGCATATTATAATAAAATTCACAAAGTAGACAAGGAAAGAATTATGAAAGCAGCAAGGCAAAAAAAAAAAAAAATCCTTAACCTACAAGGGAAGACAGATCAGGTTTGCAGCAGTCCTATCCACAGAACCTTGGCAGGCCAGAACGGAGCGGCAGGATATATTCAAAAGCTGAACTGGAAAAATCTGTAGCCAAGAAATTTTATCCAACAAGGCTGTCATTTGAATAGGAGAGATAAAGAGTTTCCCAGACAAACAGAAACTAAAGGAGTTTAGGACCGCTTAAGCCAGCCCTGCAAGAAATTTTAAGGGGGACTTTCTGAAGGGAGAAAAGACAACACAAAACAAAAAAGACGAAAAGCAACCAAGACTAGAAATGACCAGAGAATACCACAGGAAACATCAATTCTCCTGGCAACACAATGACACTAAATTCATAGCTTTCAGTACTCACTCTAAATGTCAATGGACTAAGCACTTCAATCAAAAGACCTAGGGTAACAGAATGAATAAGAAAACAATCCATCTATATGCCATTTACAGGAGACCCATTTTAGACCTAAAGATACCTGCAGATTGAAAGTAAGGGGATGGAGAGCCATCTATCATGCTAATGGTGGCCAAAAGAAAGCTGGAGCAGCCATACTTACATCAGACAAACTAGATTTTAAAATAAAGACTGTATGGGCCTCTGACTTTGGCTCAGGTCATGATCTCAACATTTGTGAGACTGAGCCTTGTATCGGGCTCTGTGCTGATAGCTTAGAGCCTGTAGCCTGCTTTGGATTTGGTGTCTCCTTCTCTCTCTGACCGTTCTCCACTCACCATAAGCCTCTGTCTCTGTCTCTCTCTCAAAAATAAAAACATTAAAAATGCTGTAAGAAGAGACAAAGAGAAGAGCATTATATCATAATTAAGAGGTCTATCCACCAAGAAGATCTAACAAATGTAAACACGTATGCCCCCAATGTGACAATAACTAAATACAAAAATAAATTAAACGTAAACATAAAGAAACTCATTGATATTACCATAATAGTAGGGGACTTCAATACTCTACTTACAGCAATGGACAGATCATCTAACCAGAAAAAAATCAAAGGCTTTTGTGACACACTGGATGGGATGGACTTAACAGATATATTCAGAATATTTCATTCTAAAGCAACAGAGTACACCTTCTTCTTGATTGCACATGAAACATTCTTCAGAATAGATCACATACTGAGGCCCAAGTCAGCCCTCAACAAGTACAAAGAGATTGAGGTCATACACTGTACATTTTCAGACCACAGTGCTATGAAACTCAAAATCAACCACAAGAAAAAAAAAATTGGAAAGGCCATGAATAACTGGAGATCAAAGAACATCCTACTAAAGAATGAATGGGTTAACCAAGAAACTAAAGAGGGGATTAAAAAGTACATGGAAGCCAATGAAAATAACATGGCAGCTCAAAACTTCTGGGATACAGCAAAGATGGTCAATCCAGGCCTTCCTAAGGAAGGAAGAAAGGTCTCAGATACACAACCTACCCTTACATTTAAAGGCATGGAAAAATTATAGCAAATAAAGTCCCAAACCAGCAGACAATGGGAAATAATAAAGATTAGAGCAGAAACCAATGACATAAAATTTTTAAAAAAAACTGTTAGATGAATGAAACCATGAGCTGGTTCTTTAAAAAAATTAACAAAACTGATAAACCCCTAGTCAGACTTATCAAAAAGAAAAAGGACCCAAATAAATCATGAATGCAAGACGAAAGATCATAACCAACACTGCAAAAATACAAATAATGAGAATATTATGAGCAATTATATGCCAACAAATTGGGCAATCTAGAAGAAGTGGACAAATTCCTAGAAACATACAAACTACCAAAACTGAAACAGGAAGAAATAGAAAATTTGAATAGACCCATAAAACCAGTAAATAAATTGAATTAGTAATAAAAAATTTCCCAGTAAACAGGAGTCGAGGGCTAGATGGCTTTCCAGGGGAATTCTACCGAGCATTTAAAGAACAGTTAACACCTATTCCTTTGAAGCTATTCCAAAAAATAGAATGGAAGGAAAGCTTCCAAACTCATTTTACAAGGCCAGCATTACCTTTATTCCAAGACTAGAGAAAGACTCCACTAAGGAGAACCACAGACCAATTTTCCTAATGAACATGGATGCAAAAATTCTCAGTAAGAGACTAGCCAACCGGATCCAACAATACATTAAAAGAACTATTTGCCATCATCTGGGGCGCCTAGGTGGCTTAGTCGGTTAAGCGTCCGACTTTCGCTTAGGTCATGATCTCGCGGTTCGTGGGTTCGAGCCCCGCGTCGGGCTCTGTGCTGACTGCCAGCTCAGAGCCTGGAGCCTGTTTCAGTCTGTGACTCCCTCTCTCTCTGACCCTCCCCTGCTCATGCTGTGTCTCTCTCTCTCCTAGAAATAAATAAAACATTAAAAAAAAAAAAAGAACTATTTGCCATCATCAAGTGGGATTTATCCCTGGGTTGCAGGGCTGATTCAATATCCACAAATCAATTGGTGGGATAGATCTCATTAATAAAAGAAAGGACAAGAACCACATGATCCTCTCAATAGATGCAGAGAAAGCATTGGACAAAACACAGCATCCTTTCTTGATAAAAACCTTCAAGAAACTAGGAAAAGAAGGATTTTACCCCCAGATCATAAAAGCCATATATGAAAGACCCACCATTAACATCATCCTTAATGGGGAAAAACTAAGCTTTCTCCCTAAGGTCAGGAACTTGACAAGGATGTCCACTTTCACCACTGTTATTAAACATAGTGTTGGAAGTCCTAGCCTTAGCAATCAGACAACAGAAAAGAAATAAAAGGCATCCAAATTGGCCAGAGAAAGTTAAACTCTCACTCTTCACAGACAACATGGTACTCTATGTGGAAAACCTAAAAGATTCCACCAAAAAAACTGCTGGAACTGATCCATGAATTCAGCAAAGTCACAGGATACAAAAATCGATGCACAGAAATCAATTGTATTTCTATACATCAATAAGGAAGCAGCAGAAAATCAAGGAGTTGATCCCATTTACAATTGTATCCACAACTATCAAATACCAGGAATAAACCTAACCAAAGAGGTGAAAAATCTATACACTGAAAACTATAGAAAGCTTATGAAAGAAATTGAAGAAGACACATACAAAAAAGGAAAAATATTCCATGCTCAGGACTAGAAGAACAAATATTGTGAAAATGTCAATACTACCCAAAGCAATCTGCATATTCAATGCAATCCCTATCAAAATAGCACCAGTGTTCTTCACAGAGCGAGAACAATCCTAAACTTTGTATGGAACCAGAAAAGACCCAGAATAGCCAAAGTAATGTTGAAAAAGAAAACCAAAGCAGGAGGCATCACAACCCCAGACTTTAAGCTGTATTACAAAGCTGTAATCATCAAGACAGTGTGGTACTGGCACAAAAGCAGACACTTGGATCCATGGAACAGAATAAAGAACCCATAAATGGACCCACAAACATATGGCCAACTTATCTTTGACAAAGCAGGAAAGAATATCCAATGGAATAAAGACAGTGTCTTCAGCCAATAGTGTGGGGGAAACTGGACAGCGACATGCAGAATAATGAACCTAGACTCCTTTCTTACACCATACACAAAAATAAACTCAAAATGGATAAAAAACCTAAATGTAAGAGAGGAAGTCTTCAAAACCCTAGAGGGAGGAAAGCAGGCAAAAAATCTCTTTGACCTTGGCCACAGCAACTTCTTACGCAACATGTCTCCAGAGGGAAGG